>CAUYON010199221.1:0-51807 GCA_963573935.1 Arctocebus calabarensis
GTCCCAGCTACCAGGGAGGCTGAGGCAAGAGAATCGCTTAAGCCCAAGAGCTGGAGGTTGCTGTGAGCAGTGTGACGCCACGGCACTCTACCCAGGGCGATAAAGTGAGACTCTGTCTCTACAAAAAAAAAAAAAAAAACCACTCTTAAATTTTTGTAGGGCTATTAACCACAATCCAAATGTCGCTGGGCTCTATTGCCATTTCCCAGAGGGAGAAATGGCAGATAGCATAAAATTATAACACAAGGGAATCTGGTTACACATCAGGAAGGATTTCGTAGCCACATCGGTGACTAGAGTTGGCTAGTTTGCCAGATAAAACAAGTATCTCATTTCCCTAACCAAAACATGCCCACTATATTTTGATCATAGACTCTCAGCTTCAGAAGTCATCCAACCCAGCCTCCCAGCTAACTCGGGACCTCTCTGACTGTGCTGTGAGGTCACATGGCCTCTCAACCCTTCCAGTGTGGGGACCATTAGTTCTCATGAAAGCTCATTTCATCACTGGTTAACTCCCCATTAAAATTTCACTTTAAGTTGAAACTGCTAATTGTAACCTTTGTCTGTTAATCATAGTTCTCTGGACAACCTGGAATTGTCTACTCCTTTTTATAAATGGCACCACTCAAGCTACTTGTAAACAGCTGCAATCCCCAAGTATGGTCTTCTATTTTATTTAAAAAGGTCTGGCCAGTTGTGGTGCGGTTCTCAGCAGAGGCAGGGAAGTAGTGACCAGCTGATTTCCCTCACGCCTAGGCTCTTATCTCCAAATCTGGCAAAATGGTTTCTGTCTACTCATGGTGGGTATCCAACCTATGGCCTGAGGGCCTCATGCTGATTTTTTTTTTTGCTTATCTGTGGTGGGGGCTATCACAAAAAGTATGCATGGATCTTTTTTTTTTTTTTTTTGCTAATCAGCTTTCCTTAGTGTTTCTGTATTTAATTATGTGGTCCAAGACAACTCTTATTCCTCCAATGCATAGCAGAAGAAAAAGAAAAGGTTGGACACCCCTGGATCACTGGCTTTTCTAGGGACAGTCAGTCTCTGGATCTGTCACAAACAAAACGGGCCAAGGTTTTGAGAATAAGAAGCACTCAGATCACCCAGGCCTCCATTGCTGGGGACTAGAAACTGCATAGTTCACCATGCTGTAGAAGGAGGCATGCCAGGGTCCCCTCTGGCCTGTGCTTAAGTACCTCATCAGCGCTGTCTCCCTGAGGGGTTGTCTCATCCCCAGGCTTGGGAGATCCCAGGTCAAAGCTCTTCCGACCATCTCGTACTTTCTTCTGCTTTTTGATGTTCCCATCTGCTTTCCCACTGTTGAGCCGACGCACAGGACTCGTCAGCCACTTTTTAAGGGTGTTGGTGGAGCGCTTGGGACCAGGAGAACTGTGGATAGAATTCAGAGAGGGCTGGGCCTGCAGATTGGCCACTGACTCAGACTTGCCTCCGTTTTCACTTGAGGAATGAGAGTATGCATCTGAGGAAAAAGAACAGACAGACATGACCGTGTCAGAGGCCATTAAGGCAGGCTGCCAACCCAGGCATAAGACAGCTCCGTCCTTAGGAAGCCAGGACACAAGACAGAATGTCAAGGCCAGCTGCAGACCCTGGCCAAGGGACTCCTTTCCAGAACAGCAGCTAAGAGCCAACACTCACTCAGTTTTTAATATGTGAGGCACCATCTAGGTGCTGTGGATACTGGAGTGTGCAGAAGACAAAGATCCCTGCTTGTATGAGTTCATATTGTGGTGGAAAACCTATAATAGACTATAATGATAACAAAATCAGTAAAATGAAATGTATGATTGTATGATTGGTGGGTAATGATGAAATGGTGGGAAGTGCTATGTCAAAAAATGAAGTAGGGGCTGGGCGCAGTGGCTCTTGCCTGTAATCTAGCTCTCTGGGAGGCTGAGGCAGGAGTATCGCTTGAGCTCAGAATTTCGAGAACAGCCTGAGTAAGAGTAAGACCTCATTGCTAAAAAATAATAATAATAAAGTAGGGAAAGAAATCAGGAAATGCTGGGGTAGAAACAGGGGCTGCGAACTGAACAGCTGGTCAGGGTTCATGACACACATTTGAGCAAAGCCTTAAGAGTTTAAGGAGAAAACCATGTGGCCATATGGCAAAGGGCATTTCAGGCAGGCAAAAGAACCAAGTCCTGAGATCAGACCTGGGAGTTGTGTCTGGCAGGGCTTGAGTGAAGTAAGCAAGGGGAAGAGCAGTAAGAAAGGAGTCAGAAAAGCAGCCATGTGCTGGGCCATCGAGGGCATGGTGAGCCAGTGTCATGCCTTCAGCCTTTACTTTGACGGGAAAATATATTGGAAGACTCTGAACCAGAATGACACAACCTGACTTACACTTTAGAGGGTCATTCTGATTTCTACATTGAGGGCAAGGGGAATGGGAGACTGGCTGAGGCTACTGGACAATTCTAGGTGAGGGATGTTGCTGCTTAAAGCAGGTGGTACCAGTGGTTGTTAGGCGTGAAAGGGTTCTGGATAGGTTTTGATGGTAGGGGCAATAGGATTTGCTGACAGACCATGCATGAGATACGAAGAAAGAGGAGTCAGGAGTAACTCAGGTCCTTGTCTTGAACCATTAGGTTGGAGTTCCTGAGATGCAGAAGACCATGAGAATAGTGGGATTGGGGGTGGGAAAGTAGAAGTTCAATTTTAGACATCGTAGTGGTGTCCATTAGATATCTGAGTGGAAAAGTTGAAGAGTAGCTTGATATCAAGCCTGGCACTCAGAGGAGAAAGTGCTAGTGAGCTGGAGCTAAATGAGGAGGTCTCACTGTAGAGCCAGAGCTGGAAGTTAGGAAGCTGGGTGAGATCACTAAGGGGCAATGGATAAATAGGAAGTCCCAGAACTAAGCCAGAAGGAGAGTGATGAGAAGACAAGGAAGTGGCCAGTGAGGCAGGAAGAAACCAGGGAGCGGGGTGTCCTGGAGGCTAAGTACTAAAGGTGTCTCATGGAGGAGGGAGGAGTCAGCTGTGCCAAAGGCAACTTGATAGGTCAAGAGGGCTGACCTTAGAATTAAGGCTTAAACTTAGCAATGGGGAAGTCAGTGATAACTTTGAGAAAAGCAGCTGTTGTGGGATGGAGGGAGCCAAAGCTTGATTAGAGAGGGTGCAGGGCAATGGGAAAAAAACAAAGGTATAGAGGAGGAATAGTATTAGCGGTCAAGAGAGTTATTTTCTTTCTTAACTGGGAGAAATCATAATGTTTATAAGCTGCATGCCATTTATTGACTATTTTCATCGTTATAATGCTCTTAGAATAGCCTGAGGATTTCAACATGAACTATCTGATTTCATTCTCAGGACAAGTGCTTGAGGTAGGTTCTATTATTATCCTTGTTTTAAGGTTTTATAGAAGCTGAAACTGTAACTTAACAGTCACATACCAATGGGGAGAGGTCAGGGACCCTTTGTTTTCACATGTCCCTGGGCCCCTCCATTGGTATGTCAAGAAACTAGTCAGCTTGCCTAAAGACATACAGCTCAGAGGGGCAGGGTGAGATCTGAACTCCAGACAGACAGCTCTGAACAGTACACTACACTACATGGGCCACACACAGCTCTCCAGGCTGCCTCTGAATGTGGGATGAAGGACGAAGCTGGAGGAAGAGCAGGTCCAGGGAAGCCACATTGTTGTGGTAGAATAGAGGGGCTAGCAAAGGCCCAGGGCAGATGTGGTCATGCAAGAAAAGCACATCGGGCAACCTTATTTAATTTTCCCCAAATCCTTGATGTCATTAAACTCTGAGGAGGCGGGGCATGGTGACTGTTGCCTATAATCCTAGTACTTCGAGAGGCTGAGGTGGGAGGATCACTTGAGGCCAGGAATTCAAGACCAGCCTGAGCAATATAATGCAAGGTCCCCATCTCTACAAAAAAATAGAAAAATTGGGCAGACGTGGTGGTGTACACCTGTAGTCCCAGCTATTAGGGAGGCTGAGGTGGGAGGATTCCTTGAGCATATGAGTTAAAGGTTGCAGTGAACAATGATTGCACCACTTATTTAGCTGCACACAGACGTTAACCACATTAGAAAGAGGTAGAGAGAGAGAAAAAAATATGAAAGATGCAAAATTAAGGTAAATTCACAAGGCAGGTATGGCTTCTAGAAGATAAGCAAGCAGAGTCCAAGTCCTCTGAAAAGGTTTATGGAAGAGGTTCGGCGCCTGTGGCTCAACGGGCTAAGGCACCAGCCACGTACACCTGAGCTGGCGGTTTCGAATCCAGCTTGGGCCCGCCAAACAACAATGACGGCTGCAACCAAAAAATGGCTGGGTGTTGTGGCGGGCGCCTGTAGTCCCAGTTACTTGGGAGGCAGAGGCAGGAGACTCGCTTGAGCCCAGGAATTGGAGGTTGCTGTGAGCTGTGATGCCATAGCACTCTATCTAGGGTGACAGCTTGAGGCTCTGTATCAAAAAAAAAAAAAAAAAAAAGTTTATGGAAGAGATGCATCTGAATAGAAGAGAAGAGCGAAGGAATCTCCAAAGGGGAAGACAGCAGGAAATGCAGAGAGCCAGGAAAACTGAAAAACACCTGACCAGCTCTCTCTCACCCCTCCCCTGGGAGGCCTCGAGAGCACCAGTTTGCATACTGATATTTAAACCAAATACATGACCTGGTAGGTAAATTTAAACAAATGATCACAGTGGCTTTTCACACCTACTCAAGACTGAGTCACCTTTACCTATAATGACTTTGCCCTCGAATAGAAGTCTAATCTGGCCTAGGGGACTCCCTGGCTTATACTAGGTTTAAATCCTGATTTAAAAAAAAAAAAAAAAAAAAGGTAAATCAATCAATCCTGTTGCTAATGGAGAGCTGCCTCTAGCTTCTACAACTGGTGGATCTCATGGGCACCAAGCTCAGTCTTCCTGAGCTATAATCCTGCTGGGTTAAGGTTCCTTAGATATTGCTAGGGTTTTGTGAAGACTTTGGAAAACAACAGCAGAACATTTGTATTGAGACACACAAAAAGTGAGCTCTGAAAATTCCCTGGCATGAAGAATAACTTACAAGGTTGCACTATTCAGGGAATATTTCGAGATCAGCTGACTGGGTTGGCATCCCTTTAAGGACAAAAGTGTAATCTTATCTCAGAAAATTCCTTGCTGGCTGTGGTCTTGGGTGTGTTGACATTATTTCTGAGCTGTTTGGTATGGGTCAAACGCCTATTGCCTATTCCCAGAGGCCTGGGTGATAAACATCTCCAGAGCACTGAGAGGGCTGCTCTGCTATCTTCTGTTGATAAGCTTACAGTAGCTTTTCATTCACCAGGTCCCTGTGATGCCATGTGGCTCTACTGAATTCAAGCCTCCCAAACTTAGATTTATCTACTGGCTCATATTATGTCAACGGTACTACAAACATGGTCACATTAACTGTGCCTTAACTGTATTAAGGCAAGACAGATGACTCTAAAATTTCTGTTCCCCAGCAAATTATAGCATGATTTTGAGACTCACAAATGTAAATTTTGAAGGACAATTCCTCTTCCCCTGTTGTGATCTGGTTCTGCTTTTGTGCTTTCTGTGCAGATCAATGGCAAGGGTGCAAAGTATAAATTAAAAATCAAGAGCATTCTCAATTTTATTTGTTTCAAGTTTATTCTATGAAGACAAGTGGAACCATTCAACCATGGCCCAAATCCAAGTGTTGGAAGTAATACAATTCAATATCTTTCCAGATATAACAGTTAAGTGACTGATTTGGAACAGCGACAACCATAATATTGTTCTGTCATCAGTTGATCCCAAGTCCAGGTAGGTGTTATTTATTATGATTCCCAGCTTAGGAATCACACAATGAGAGTGTTTCAGGAAATTGAGATTCATAGTAAGTGGCAGAGGCAAGACTTACACATGGATTGGATCCCATTGTACATATATTTAATCTTATTTCTACATCTATATTCACTCCATGTATTCCCTTAGCCTTTACCATTATCGTAAAAAGGAGCAAATTGAGAAGTCTATTCAACATTTCAAACACAAATTTATATGCAATTCATATGAATTACAAAAATTTCTGCTGAAGACAACCTCAGAGTTTACCTCACTAATTTTATAAATAAGACAATGATAGTTTACATATAGGAAAGCCCCTGTCACAAGTTAGTAACAAAACTATTACTATTCCCCTCCTCAAACTCCTGAGCTCTAAACCAGAGCATTCTCTTTGGCTCTGAGGCTTAGAAACTACACTTAATGGGCCGGGTGTGGTGGCTCACATTCGTAATCCCAGCACTCTGGGAGGCGGAGGTGGGTGGATCATAGCTTGAGCTTGTTCATGAGTTCAAGACCAGCCTGAGCAAGAGTGAGATCTTGTCTCTAAAAAATAGCTGGGTGTTGGGGTGGATACCTGTAATTCTAGCTGCCTGGGAGGCTGAGGCAAGAGGATCATGTGAGCTCAAGAGTTTGAGGTTGCTGTGAGCTATGATGCCACCGCACTCTACTGGGGGCAAGAAAGTGAGACTCTGTCTCAAAAAAAAAAAGAAAGAAAAAAGAAACTGCACTTAAGACCAATAACTTTTTAAGTAAAATGGGAAGGAAAATGTATCCCTAGACACACTACAAGTTATAAAGATCCCCTAATGTTTTGTATGTATAATTTGCTTTCTAGAATCAAAAAAAAAAATTGCTTTCTGAGACTAATTTTATTATGACATATTTTAAAGATACAGAATATAGAAAAAATTTGACATCCCTGTACCCACCACCTAGACATTATAAGTATAAACATTTTTTTTCATATTTGTTTTGGCTTCTTAAAAGTAAATGATTACAGAAGGCTCTCTCTCTCTCTTTTTTTTTTTTTTTGCCCATTTGCAATACTGCTCTTCACTTGTCCTTCCCAGAGTTAAATTCTCTTCTGAAGTTGGTATGCATCTTTCTTATCCACATTGTTAGATGTTTACTTTATATGCAATATAGTATTATTTTATCTTTTGTATTTTATACAATTATCATAATGTAGCTGTAATTCTACAACTTGTTTAATTTGAGATTTATCCATGTTATTACATGTAGATCTAGTTCATTCATTTTAATTGTTGAATAGTATTAATTTTTTTATTTTTATTTTTTTTGAGATAGCGCCTCATTCTATTGCCCTGGGTAGAGTGCCCTGGCATCACAGCTGACAGCAACCTCCAACTCTTGGGCTTAAGTGATTCTCTTGCCTCAGCCTCCCATGTAGCTGGGACTATAGGCCCTGCCACCATGCCCACCTAGTTTTTAGAGACGAGGTCTTACTTTTGCTTAGGCTGGTCTTGAACTCCTGAGATTCTCTTGACTCAGCCTCCCGAGTAGCTGGGACTACAGGCGCCCACCTCGATGTCCAGCTATTTTTTTGTTGCAGTTTGGCCAGGGCCAGGTTTGAACCTGCTATCCTCGGTATATGGGGCCGGTGCCCTACTCACTGAGCCATAGGCGCCACCCTAGTATTTTTTAAATTTCAGAATATTACAGGGGTACACACATTTTGGTTACACAGTTTGTTTTATACATTTCAGGTCAAAGTTATAATTGTGCCCTTCACCTAGAACAGTGGTTCTCAATCTTCCTAATGCTGTGAACTTTTAATACAGTCCAAACGGGTTGCGAACCACAGGTTGAGAACTGCTGATCTAGAATATGTGCTGTATGGTATTCTTTCACAGGATATATCATGCTGTTTATAATACCTTTTCCTAACAATGAATATTTGGACAAATGGGGACCTAGCTATCTATCTATCTGTATGTATATACATGCACACATACATACTCCTGTGAGTGTGTGTGCATGAAAATTATACAGGTCTATTTGCACATGTGTGAGAATTCTAGTGGTCGCCAAAATACCAGTGGTAAAGAACTTGTTTTACTTATTTCAAATCTATTTGGACCAACACTTTTATAAAATACAAAGTCACACTCCTGTATATTGTAGAAATGTCAAATTGCTATAAAAGTTTCTATGAAACAATCTCATTTTCTGTGCTTGTCTCACTGTGAGATGGACACAAATGGTTTGCAAACCTGCACTGTTCGCAGGTCACGCTGAGCAGCACTGCTGTCAGCTCCAAAGCAGGAATCTCAAAGTGTAATTGCCTGTGCCCACCGCTGAGGAGCTGTGTGAGCCTGGGTCAGTTATGCAACCTCTCAGTCTACCTCATATGGTTGTTGCCAGGATTAAGGAGTTAGTATCTACAAAGTGCTACAACAGCACTTTATTGTGGAAGCATAAGGAGCATAAGAAGCACCATCTATACATTTAGGTGAAAAAAAAATCAATAAAACCATAAAACCTCCCCTAATTTGATGACTTATTTCATTCTGTACTTTTCTTCATTCATCTGTGTGTTTTTCTGTAGTCCAGACTAGATACTTTAAGGCCATTTTTAGCTCAAAAGTTCTGTGTCTCATGAAAGCAAAGACTTTTTGCGAACATTTGCTGTCCTACATCATCGCCCCCCCCACCCCGCACCTCCTGCCCTTGTGAATAATAACAGAAAGCTCTCTAACCACTCCTAGAACCAAAGTCAAAAATCTCTTCCTCGAATAAGGTAGTCTCATCCTTTGGCTACCAGGCAATTGCTTCCTCTTTCACCATTTGGAAATTGAAAAAGCACAAAGTTTGTAATCATCCCTGGTGCTGACACATGCTGTCTTATCTCCAGGGGTATCCCTCCGATGGGCATTTACAATGGATTTTATGAGCAGGCAATTGAATAACTGTTGAGATCAGGGTCTCAGATATCATCCAGAGTTAGAATAAACATATCAATGTATTAGTCTTTGCCTTGGAGCAAAGACTCAGTGATTTTAGGTCTTTTAACTACAGTACAGTTATTTCCCTGTATCCATGGAGGTTATATTCCAAGATCCCAATAGTTGCCTATTAACTACAGATAGTACCAAACCCTATATATACACTTTGTTTTTTCCTATACATACATGCCTATGATAAAGCTTAATTTACAAAGTAGGCACAGTAAAAGAGTAACAATAATCAATAATAAAATATGGTGATTATAATAGTGTGCCGGTATCACTACTCTTGTGCTTTGGGGCATGATTAAGTAAAATAAGGAATACTTGCACAAGCTTTGTGATATTATGAAAGTTGATCTCACAACTGGGAAAGATACTAAATAACTATGGACAGGTAGCTTGTACAGCACAGATACGCTGGACAAAGGGATGGTTCACATCCTGAGCTGAACAGAGGGGGACACCATGGGATTTCATCACACTACTGAGAATAGCGCTTAATTTAAAACTTAATTGTTCATAACCAGTCTATTGTCTATGTCAAACATTGTCCTTCTTTTGCCCGGAGAGCCTTTCATTAGCAACCAAATGCAAGCTACCTGTGCAAACATAAGCAGTAACTCAATATACCAGAAATACATAATATCTAACTCATTTAGAAATTTCATTTCTTGTTTAAAAGTTTTAAACCATACTTATTTCACTTTTACATTACACCTAAAAAATTACTTTTACCCTTTTTGGCCTAGTGTAAAAATCGCAAAACTATTCTGAAAGCAGAATATGTCACACAGAGCCGTCCTAAATTTAGGTTCTGGTAAATGCTTTATGGCTGCATCCACGGGACTGTCACCCACTATTTCTCTGATCACAAAATACTGAGTTAGCCTCACTTCTACTGATCTTAAAGGGAGTTGAAAGTAAAGGATGAGACCCCCTAAACAGAAAGAGAAGACAGTTCTATTAGTTTTGTGGGTTCCTGGAATAGTATCCTTTAAGGGGCTAGACGGGGACTCTAGAGAGTGTGCCCATGTGTGGGTGGCCTCCGCAACTCCTATGACTGTGAGTGTCCCAGATACATAACTCACTAAGCTGGCCCTCCGTGGTCTAAGCTGGCATGCATACCACAACTCAAAAATAGGGAACTGGCTTTCAACCTATTCTTCTTCAGGTCAGAGATGGTATCCAATCACATCTCAAAGGCATGATCCTACAGATCATGTAATTGCTAAAACATACAGGGTCTAGTTGTTCATTATTAACTATACTCATTTTATCTAGATTGTCAAGGGGGCCATAAAATGCTCCCCCAGTATTCACCATAACACCATATTGGTAACTGATTCCGATGGCTGAAACCAGAAGAAATCATAAAGATTCCTAATATACACTAGCAATTTACAGAAGAGTATTTTATTTTTTTGGTCTAACTTTGCATTCAATGATGCAGGAATAATTGTAAACACATCATTATGCCTTCCACGGCTTGAGCTGCGTCAATTCTGTTTGCAGAGATAACGTATTAAAATATTCCTCCTCTTCTTTGGATTTCTAGAAACAATTTGCATGATATAAAAATTAGACAAGTATCATATATGCTTTTTTTTGCACTGGAAATCATACATCTAGAGAAGGGCATATGATGAAAGAGCCCAGGGCAAAAATTTTGGTGGTAATAAACAGATAAATCAGGTTTGTTTGTAATCATCAACAGCAGGGTTAGTATTAAAGTGCTCTGCCCGACATATGATATTCTGACAGGTCCTTTAGCAGAATACAAACTCCAGGTTGCATATTCAGCTGAAATCCTGAGGCTATGCACCACCAGTTCCTGGCACAACTGGCTTTCCAGAAAACTATCTGGTTGGTGGACTTGGTGTACAGGTCCTTTGGTGCTGGAGAGTAAAGAAAGCTGCTATGGTGACAGCAATAGGAAATGGGGGAGGATGAGAAACACTGTTTCTTGACAGTAGGAAACTTGTTGCCTTCGCAGTTACTCCTTCCACAACTTCTAGTCTTGGCAGTTATATCTTGGCTCAGAATATTTCCTTTCCCATCTCTTAGTCACACTCAAGTCTCAAAAGCATAGTGTAAGCCCCTGCCTCCTACTTATTATGCTATAGCTTTTATATCTAGCTTAGGAATCTTTTTTGCAATGAGTCCATTACCAACCCATCTTTCTTTACATCACCACTTTACTCAGACTTAACTTCATGTTTTGGCAAATTTTGTACAACTAAATCTTTATGGATTTAGAACGTCAGCGTCTATTTTCCCCATTAAACTAAAAGTACAAAAGCAAGGACCACTCTGAACCTTGCAAGTTCTTGGTGCTGGGCTCTATTTTTAGCTCAGTTCTGCTAATCGGCCCCCTTTCCTCATACTTCTGTTGCTGTCATGGCAGAGTATGCACAGAGATCTGAGCCACAGAAATGATTCCAAATCCAGTGACGTTCACACAGGACAGGAATCCTTTTCATCTTCAGAGTGGATTAGGACGATAATACGATGATCTCCAATAGACAAAAAAAAAAATCTCCACAGGGTGAGAGTCAGCACTCTGACTTCAGCATGGATGAACTCTCCTGAATTCTGTTCCAATGAAGTGCAGATCCCCTCAGCTACTGCAGGCTCCTCAGTGCCATCTCCCCACTACCCTGCCCTAGGCCCATGCTTTCATGATCATCAGGAGGTCAGTGGAAAGCAGATTGTTAAATGATAAAATTCCAAACTGCTTATTTTCAGGATCTCAGTTTACCCTGTGTAATCTTTTCTCTGAGCCAGAGACGGAAGGAGGAGAGCCCTCAAAGGGCACCAAGCTCCATGCCTTGTGCAAGATAAGCAGGTTTTTAAAACATAAGGCTACTGTTCTGATATACTGCCATACTGACTCGCTAGTTGTCTTTGGAAATTAAGGACTAGAAAATTCTCTCTACATTCTACCAGTGGTGGATTCTGAAGCTTGACAAATAAGATCAGGCAACCATGAAAATAGATCAGCTGCTTTATAGGAGTAAATATTCTAGAAATTCTTTCTCCTTTCTTCCTTCCTTCCTTCCCTCCCTCCCTCCCTCTTTCCCTCTTTCCTTCTTTCTTTCCTTCGACAGAGCCTCACACTGTCACTCTGGGTAGAGTGCCATGGCATCACAGCTTACTGCAACCTCCAAATCCTGGCCTTAAGCGATTCTCTTGCCTTAGCCTCCCAAGTAGCTGGGACAACGCCCGGCTATTTTTTGGTTGTAGTTGTCATTGCTGTTTGGCGGGCCTGGGCTGGATTCCAACCTACCAGCTCTGGTGAATGTGGCTGGTGCCTTAGCCGCTTGAGCTACAGGTGCCCAGCCTAGAAATTATTTCAATCCACACATTCAAATCATTCTTCTAGAATTTGCCACAGTTTCTAGAGAGGGAACACACATTTCTTCCAAACTATGGAGTAAAAAACTTCCCCCAAAGACTTCTGAATTGTTCAAAAGATAACCACCAAAAGAATATGGTGAGACTGGGCATGGTAGCACATGCTCGGAATCCTAGCATTTGAAGAGGCTGGGGTAGGAGGATCACTTGAGCTTAGGAGTTCTAGTCAAGCCTAAGTAAAGTGAGACCCCCAACTCTACTGGAAAAAAATTTGAAAAATTAGACAGGCATTATGGCAGGTGGCTGTAGTCCCAGCTACTCGGGAGGTGGAGGCAGGAAGATTGCTTCAGCCCAGAAGTTTGAGGTTGTTGTGGACTAGGCTGATGACACTCTACCCTGGGGCAACAGAATGAGGCTCTGTCTAAAAAAACAAAACAAAAAGAATATGGTAAGACTTTACAAATTCAGACTGAAGAAAGAATACACTGTATCACATGGGTCGCTGTGAAAGTTTTGAGACAGACTGTGTTATTGTCCATTACAGAGTCCTTTCTGATTCACCCATGCAAGTTTCAACTTGCTCGGCTTATCAGTATTACTGAGAGGACTGCATTTGCTTCTATTCGTGTGGATTTTATGTTTCTTGATTTTGCTTATCTCATAATGATTCATGTACTATAAAACCAAAATACAAAATTTTTATTGTAAAAATATGGCTATTATAAGCAATTGTACAAAACAAAACAAAAAAACCCCATCACTATGAGATACCACTTTATATCCACTGGGATGGCGATTATCAAAAAGTCATGAGATAACAGTGAGGGTGTGGAGAAAAGGGAACCAAAGGGAACCCTGTACATTGTTTCTGGTGGGAATATAAATTGATTGGGGCAGCCATTATGAAAAACAGTATGAAGTTTCCAAAAAAAATTAAAAATGTAACTACCATATGACCCACCAATCCCTCCTCTGGGTATAAACTCAAAGAAAGTTAAATTACTCCATTGTAAATATATCTGCACTCCTAAATCCACAGCAATAATATTTACAATAACCTAGATAAAGAAATAATCTAAGTGTCCATCAACAAAATGGATGAAGAAACTGATACACACACATGCACACAGAGCAATATGACATATTATTCAGCCTTTTTTTTTTTTTTTTGAGGCAGAGCCTCAAGCTGTCACCCTGGATAGAGTTCTATGGCATCACAGCTCACAGCAACCTCCAATTCCTGGGCTCAAGCGAGTCTCTGGCCTCCGCCTCCCAAGTAACTGGGATTACAGGTGCCTGCCACAACGCCCGGCTATTTCTTGGTTGCAGCCGTCATTATTGTTTGGCAGGCCCGGGCTGGATTCGAACCCGCCAGCTCAGGTGTAGGTGGCTGGCGCCTTAGCCCGTTGAGCCACGGGCGCCGAGCCTATTCAGCCTTTTGAAAGGAAGAGGTCCTGTCATTTGCCACAATGTGGATAAACCTGGAGGATATTATGCTAATTGAAACATGCTAGATACAGAAAGAAAAACATTGCATGATCTTACTTGGGGATGGGGGACTTGGTGTATGACACACCTCTTGGGGGGGGGACACAAGTAGAAGAGGGACTTTAACAAATGCAATTAGTATAACCTCATTCTTTGTATCCTCCATGAATCCCAAACAGTTAAAAAAAAAAAAAGAAAGAAAAGTAAAATATACAGAGATAGAGAATGTAACAGTAGTTACTATGGAAGGGGAGTAAAGGGAAGATACAGGCCAGAAGATACCTATAGCATGAAGGACCTATAGCATGAGGACCATAGTCAATACAATTGTAATGGGAAAGCCAAGGGGGTAGATTGCTTGAGAGTAAGAATGATACTCTGTCTCTACTAAAAATAAAAAAATAAGCAGGTGCCTGTAGTCCCAGCTACTTGGGAGGCTGAGGTAAGAGGATCACTTGAGCCCAAGAGTTTGAGGTTGCTGTAAGCTATGATGCCTCGGTATACTATCTAGCCTGGGTGACAAAGTGAGACTCTGTCTCAAATAAATTAAATAAAGAAAGAAATAATTTTTTTTTTTTTTAGAGACAGAGTCTCACTCTATCGCCCTTGGTAGAGTGCTATGGTGTCACAGCTCACAGCAACCTCCAGCTCTTGGGCCCAGGCGATTCTCTTGCCTCAGCCTCCCAAGTAGCTGGACTACAAGCACCTGCCACAATGCCCAGCTGTTTTTTTTTGTTGTAATTTAGCTGGGGTCAGGTTCGAACCCGCCATCCTTGGCATATGGGGCTGGCGCCCTATTCACTGAGCCACAGGTGCCACTCAATAAAATTGTAATGTATTCTGGAGTTCTGCTAAGAATTTCCTCTGTTCTTGCCACACACACAAAAAAGGTAACTATGTGAGATGATGGATATGTTAATTTCCGTCCTTATAGTAAACCTTTTTATTATATCTCTCTCTCTGTGTGTGTGTGTATGTGTGTACTATATCATGACATAAGTCTTAAATACTCACAATAAAATTTATTTAAAAACAAACAAGAAATGTTTTTTATTTTCAAGTGATAGGGCAATAAGAATTAGTGAATAAGTAGGAACTGCGATTCCCTGAAATCTGTATTTATAAAGATACCATGAGCACAAGGAAGGTCGTATAACTATAATATGTGGTACCCACCAAAGTCAATTCCTTCTGTCTTTGTCTCTCCATATCCACCCAAGCACCATCCCTGGCAGGTAAGCCAAATTTCCCTGCAAAATAGGGCCATTCCTGAGTGTAAGTATAAGTAAGTATCTTAGGCCTTCAAATAAGCCCTAAGTAAGCTCTCTAAATCACTGTTCACCCTATTAACTTACATAGTAACATTTCCCCCTTTTCTTTTTTTTGATAGATGGTATGAACATAACCAAGTTCAAACCCTAGTATTTTTTTTTTTTTTTTGAGACAGAGCCTTAAGCTGTCACCCTGGATAGAGTGCTGTGGCATCACAGCTCACAGCAACCTCCAATTCCTGGGCTCTAGAGAGTCTCCTGCCTCCACCTCCCAAGTAGCTGGGACTATAGGTGCCCGCCACAACGCCCGGCCATTATTTGGTTGCAGCTGTAGTTGTTTGGTGGGCCCGAGCTGGATTTAAACCTGCCAGGTCAGGTGTACATGGCTGGCGCCTTTGCCCACTGAGCCATAGGCACTGAGCCCAAACCCTAGTATTAATAAAAAAATTTCAAAGTAGCACTAAACAAATAACTGTACCTAACTGGATACTTTCTCACAGAATGACCAAGGCTAACTTTCAGTTCTTGTCTCCTACCAGTAGATTTTTCATTCACAAAGATTTCTGAACAATATTTTCTTTCTATTCCTACTGCCACTGCCCTAATTCAGATATTATAAATCCGCTTGCTGTAACTATGTAACAGTCGTCAAACTCTACCACCAGTCTTTTTGTCTTATCCATTTGACACCCCTCTTCTACCACAGCAATTGTATCACTTTGTTTAAGCCACAGCTCAAACTTCATCAATAAAACCTAATTTGTCAACCTGCTATTCAAGCTGTTTCACAGTCAGGTCTGAGCTCACCTTGCCAGCTCTCTGTGCTTCCACTCTTTGATAATTCAAGGGCTTCAAACTGTGGTCTCTAGGGCAGCAGTATCAGTATCATCTGGGAACTTGTTGGAAATGCAAGTTCCTGGGCCCTACTCCAAACCTAGTGGATCAGAAGCTATGCAGGTGGCTCGGCACCTTCCTTTTTTTTTTTTTTTGGCAGTTTTTGGTGGGGGCTGGGTTTGAACCCGCCACCTCTGGCATATGGAGCTGATGCCCTACTCCTTTGAGCCACAGGCACTGCCCAGCACCTTACATTTTAATAAACCTCCATGTAATTTGGATGCATGCCAAATTCTGGAAACCACTATTCTAGACCAGCCCTTCACTACACTCTACTTGTTTGGTTCAGTACACCAACCACTTGTATACTTCATTTCTCATACACACTTCAGTCTCTCTCCTTTGAAGCCTGCCTAGGACTTCCTAGACAACCAAGACCAACATATTCTCCTTTTTCTCTGAGAGTGCCTATTGTACCATTTATTTGGCAATGATAAATGCTCACTCATATATTCTACCTCCCTAAGGAAAGTCCTTGAGGACAGAGATATCCTCCATCTTTGTGTCCCTGGCAAAATTCTTTGGTCATTAATTGCTGTGATGAATAGCTAAGGACAAAAAACCAAAAAGCAAACAACAACAACAAAAAAAACCCAGAAGATAAATCATTGGTGTCTATTTTTAGGCCCAGAGACCTCTGAGAAAAAGTAAGCGTACTCATCTCTTAAAATACACACCATGACTACCAATCACGGCTAGTGTTTCTTGTATTCTTTTTTTTTTTTTTTTTGAGGCAGAGCCTCAAGCTGTCACCCTGGATAGAGTGCTGTGGCATCACATCTCACAGCAACCTCCAATTCCTGGGCTCAAGCGAGTTTCCTGCCTCCACCTTCCAAGTAGCCAGGACTACAGGCGCCCGCCACAATGCCTGGCCATTTTTTGGTTGCAGCTGTCATTGTTGTTTCGCGGGCCCAGGTTGGATTCGAACCCGCCAGCTCAGGTGTATGTGGCTGGCGCCTTAGCCCGTTGAGCCACAGGCACCGAGCCATTTCTTATGTTCTTTAAGATGTTCTGAGTGTTACCCAGGCAATTAAGAAGGGTTAAACCAAGTTACCTGTTTCTTTACCACAAGACTTCTCAGAACTTGTAATATGCTAATGATGATGACCTCAGAGGAAACACAGCACTTACCAAACTTCATTGATGGTATCCTGACAGCACAGCAGTCAAGTCAAACTCGCAACCTGTCATGCTGAATGCCAAAGTAGGAGATAAGTTACAGTACAGTCTGGTTATTTCTGGCGTCTATGCTATCACATTAAAGTCTACCCAGAAGCCAATGGGAAGCCTGGCCTGCATTCAACTTACATCATGCCCTTCAGTAGTAACCTTAACCAAAGGGCAGAGTGGGGAGTTAAGTGGGTGACTCTGGAAAGTTTAAGACTGTAATTAAGTGCTACTTAACTGAAAATGCTGCAATGGAAATTCTCCTGGGGAACCTGAGGGAAGAAGAAAGAAGAGGAAACACCATATCTGGAGAAAGTAATAGGTGGCTAGAGGTCAAAGACTGCTTGTTTTCATGTGCCCTTTTTGGGTAAACTGCATTTTTTCATGTGGGATGAGAAAGAAAGCGTGAAGGTCAGAGGGATGTCTCACTGCACCCTGTGGCTGGCTACGAATGCTTATCTAAGAATTGTCTTGGGCCACACATTAAATACATAAAAACTAAGAGAAGTTGATGAGCAAAAAAAAAAAAAAAAAAAATGTCCATGCATAATTTTTGTGATATCCACCACCATAGATAAGCATTTATGGCCAGCAAAACCGCAGTGGGAAGTCCCTGGCAGAGTCTTTTGGACTTTCATGATGTTAAGACTCTGCAATCTTTACCTGGCCCTGCTTTTCACACCTGTGCCAAGTGGGCTTTCTTCTAGGTCCTCACTACCTCTAGAAAAAGGCAGCAGATAAAAAAGACTGAGTTTAGCCTGAGCCTCCTGACAAAGCTCAATGTCTCAGCCTACATCTCTCAACTCTGAGGTCGTCACATAAAAGTGCCCCTGTGGCTCTCCCCCTGTGGGGCACAGAGTCAACATGGGGGTGCAGGTGGCTAGGAAAGTCCACTGCTTGGCCCACCTGGGGATAGGATTCACAGGTGTGATACCACGGCCATCTGTTTCTTCAAACTTTTTATTTTGACATAATTCCATTTGAGAAAAGTTAATAAGACTAATACAAAGAAATCCTACATACTCTTTGCACAGAATCCTCAATCATTTTACCACTTGCTTTTTTCTCTCCATCTTTCTCAACTGAGAATAAGTTAGAGAGAAGATTCCACTTTATTCCCAATACTTTCATGTATATTTCCCTAAAACAAGGATATTCTCTTACATAACCACAGTACTATAAGCAAACCTGAAATTTAACATTGATACTCTGTTCAAATGTTGCCAATTATTCTAATAATGTCCTTTAATCAAATCTTTCATGATTTATATATATTTTATGAATACAGGGTAGCCATTTTGTAGTGTCCCACAATTTGGGTTTGCCACATCTTCCCTTATGATTAAATTTAGGATATAAATTTTTGGTAGGAACATCCTCCCAAATGATATATCCTATTGGGAGGCATATAATATCAATTTAGTTTGATTATAGTGATATTTACTTTGATCACCTTATGTCTGTCACTGGCAAAGTGTTTTAATCCACCAAGTAAAACTGAATACTCATTTAGTTCCAAATGATACAATTTGGCTTGCCTAACCTTGGACATACACATGACAAATTAGCTGTAAATAATGTTTGAACATAATTCTTGTGTAAAATGCTCTATTCTATTCATGAAATAATGTCCTGATCACAAATATGAGGGAATAATTTTCCATTCTACTGAAAACAGACCAAGCAATGTGGTGTTTATACTAAAGGCTAGAACTAGATTTCAAAAGCTGTACTTTAATATGCCATTTAAAGTTGATTTTGCCTTTGTGGGCATACAAAACCCATTCAAGTTCAAGTTCCCACATGAAACACTCATTCCTAAATGAAAGCTTGGCTGAGGTCATATTTGTACTCAATCCATGAGTTTCTTCTATAGATCTTGAAATTGTCACTGAAAATGGTGTTGGAAATTTGGGAGAGCCATACAATTCTCATAAATTTTTTGTTTTTTTTTAGAGATGGAGTCTTACTCTGCTGCCCTCAGTAGAGTGCCGTGGTGTTACAGCTCACAGCAACCTCTTGGGCTTAGGCAATTCTCTTGCCTCAACCTCCCAAGTAGCTGGAACTACAGGCGCCCGCCACAATGTCCGGCTATATTTTTCTTGTTGCATTTTGGCCGGGGCCAGGTTTGAACCCACCACCCTCGGTATATGGGGCCGGCATCCTACTCACTGAGCCACAGGTGCCGCCCACAATTCTCATAAATTTTATTAGTGTTACTGATAAATACAGAAAGATTGTCATGACAAAGAACACTGGTTATTCTTGAGTCTTGAATGTGGGAGATGAACAGCTCGAGTGGCCACAGGCTGAAGAACAGAAATAGAATTCCAAGATACTGGTGGACATGAGGCATTTCCAGTCTTATAAGTCAAATCTAACAGTGCTAAAGGTGGGAGAAATGGCAAGTACGCGATGAGAGACTAGATCAGGGAGAACTGAGAAGCTCAAAGGCTGGCTTCTAGTTCAGAAAATATTGAATTAGGTTACCTAACTGTTCAACAATAATAAGCCTTGGGGACCAAAGAGCTAGGTAGAGTGGTGGGAATTGGAAGATACCACAAGACCCTAGAAAGGTCACTTTCTTGTTATAACATGTAGGTTGCTTGTATAATTGAAACTAGAAATTCTATTTAGCACGAATCCCCTGTCCTTGGGGCAGGTAAGACAAAGCTGATATCTTGCCCTGTAGCCATGAGCCATTTCCAGAGACTTACTAGTAGTATTTCAAATTTCCTTCAAACAGTAAAAACATTGAAAGTATTCACTAGGCTGCTTAGGAATGGGGTACTTGTTCACCTAGGGAAAGGGTCAAACCTCAGATGACTTCAAGGACCAACAGTTAAGGTAAACATGAGAAGTTGAATATTGGACAACCAGGAGAGGTGGGGGCTGTGTCAAAATGAAGAGTGTAAGCCTGTTGAAAACATTCATATTCTTTTTTTTTTTCTTTTGACATGGAGTCTCACTCTGTCACTGCAGCTAGAGTGAAATGGCCTCATCACAGCTCACCTCAACCTCAAACTCCTAGGCTCAAGCCATCCTCCCACCTTAGCTCCTGAGTAGCTGGGACTTGATGCCTGGCTAATTTTTCTATTTTTTTGTAGAGACATGGTCTTAGTCTTGCTCAGGATGTTCTCAAACTTCTGGCCTCAACCAATCCTCCTGTCTAATCCCCCCCACCCCCCGAGTGCTAGGATTATAGGCATGAGCCATCATATCTGGCCCATATTCATATTTGTTAAAAAGGTTCTATTCTGCTACCAAATACTATACATCTTGGACCAAAGGCTCAAGAGCGACTACCTGGCCTTACCTGTTCAATGGTGGCAAGGCCATTTCCTCTTTACTATAGCTAGAATCTGCAGCTTCATGATCAGCATTGACTAGGACTGAATACCATCTAGTACTACAGAGATCCTGCAGATACTCTTTGCAGAAGAAATACACAATTAGACCATTTCCAGTCCCTTTCCCCCAGAAGCCTGCTTAGACCATTCCACACCATAATGCCTCCTTTATTACTTGAGTGCTGGGCCCCCATAGGCTCAATTTACATGACATTTTATTACATGATTATTCATTCATTCAATAAATCTGTGATAAGTGCCTTCTATGTACTTGGAGCTGTCCCTAACCCTGGGCTATAGCAGTACAGATGACAAAGCCCCTGACAGGAGGATGCTGTCATTCTAGTTTGGATGGGGGCGGGGGTAGAGTCAGATAATAAACCAATAAATGATTAAGTAAATTTTCCAGTGGTGGTGAATAGTATTTAGAGAATTAAATTGGCTAAAGGACTGGAAAGGGCCTTGATGAGTTCTATAGAATTAATAGTAGGTGACAGTTTCTTCTGGGAAGTGACATTTAAGCTGAGACCTAAATGATAGGAAGAAATGTACCATGTAAAGATAGGGATAGGGATTTCTACCAAGGAAAGAGACTGCACAGATCCTAAGGCAGAAATGAGTTTGGGATATTCAAGTTACCTGAAGGAAGTTCTTGTGGCTGGAGGATAGTTGGTGGGCAGAGGGACAGGAATAGAAGGAGGAAAGGTAGGCAGGGATTAGACCTAGAGCCTAACGGGCTGTAGTAGAGGGTTGGAACTTTATCCCAGAGGCAACAGGCAGCCATTAGAGTGCTTTAAAAGGGGTTGGGATGTAGCATAGGTGATGAAATAGGATGCACTTTAATTGGCAATCTTTAATTTCTGACTGCTCCTAGTTGGAGAGCCAGAGAAATGTCTCCTGAACTAGAATCACCTTTCCACCAAGGATCATCTTGCTTTCTGGTAAAGAGTAAAAGATACCAGGAGAAACATTCTACTAAACATGGATGAAGGATCAGGATATTCATATCGAGCCTCTGGACAAAACACTTCATATTCAGCTCACACACATAGGGCCATCCTGTTCCTCCTTGTATCAACACGTGGTTCTGACCCCTATAAGTCACCTGATGTCTCAGTTCTTTTTGCTCTAGTCTAAGGCATGTTGATACAGCTTTTGGGACATTAGCAATAACATATACTCCCCCTTCTGATCATATTTATCTCTCTACCTATAAAGTCCTTTCCCTGACCCTACAGAGCTCTTTCTCTCTCTTGTTGCAGGTGGTAACTGAAATGCTGCTTCCCAGCATAGCCTTCCACTGCTACTCTACTTAGAACTGCAACCCATTCATGTTGCCACTGTTACATTCTCTGTAGCACTTACCATCTTCTAGCCAACTGTTTTAAACACGTGTCTTTATTTCCTGTATTCTTCTCTTTGATATCTGGGGTCCTGTTGTTCCCAGAGGGATAGCCCCACCTAGGGTTAGCTAATACCTAGAGATATATCACACTTTTCATATGCGAACCCACCAAGCCAGAGCCCCTACCTTACTTCCAACCACCTTATCAGGCTTTCACTTTTGGGGCCAATATCTACCTGCCATAATCACCCCAAGGCCAGGTACCAAACAATTAGAGACAGGCCCTTATACTCCAAAGCCCTCAGAAATTATTCAAATTAGCCAATTATAAACCTGCTTACACTGCCTCCCTTTTTTTCTTTTTTTTTTGAGACAGAGCCTCAAGCTGTCACCCTGGATAGAGTGCTGTGGCATCACAGGTCAAAGCAATCTCCAATTCCTCGGCTCAAGCGAGTCTCTTGCCTCTGCCTCCCAAGTAGCTGGGACTACAGGCATCTGCCACAATACCTGGCCATTTTTTTTTTTTTTTTTTTTTTTTTTGGTTGCAGCCGTCATTGTTGTTTGGCTGGCCCGGGCTGGATTTGAACCCGCCAGCTCGGGTATACGTGGCTGGTGCCTTAGCCCGTTGAGCCACAGGTGCTGAGCCTGCCTCACTTCTTAAAAGACTTAAGTCCACTAGTTCCTTTACTCTTTCTGCCTACACCCAACCTCAGTGGTTTCTTCTGTGGCCTATGGGATACCCTTTCCTCTTGGGGAACTGTGAGCAATAAATTATCTTTTCAATGGCAATCATCTCCTGATCTGTTGGCATTATCAAATCTCAAATTTTTCTCTTAATATACTATGTTTTAAAATACCTACTATAAAGTTTAGTATTTGTTTCTCCTACTTCCCTTAATAAATGTCAGCTCATGGAGGGCAGAGGCTGTTTTGCTTATTTTTGTTCACTTTTGGGCTTCTAATACCTTTAGTTCTATGATTGGCACAGAACTAAAAACTCAACAAACATGTGTTGGGGAAAAATATTTCATAGCAAGTGCTCAATAAATATGTTCTAAATATTAAATGAATAAAAAGGATATCAAGGCTTGGTGCCTGCAGAGCTGGCAGGTTCGAACTTAGCCCAGGCCAGCTAAAACAACAATGACAACTACAACAACAACAAAAAAATTACCAGGTGTTGTGGCAGGTGCCTGTATTCCCAGCTACTTGGGAGGCTGAGGCAAGAGAATTGCTTAAGCCCAAGAGTTGGAGATTGCTGTGAGCTGTGACACCACAGCACTCTACCAAGGGTGACATATTGTGTATTTGTATTAAAAAAATAAAAAAGAAAAAAAAGGATATCAAGGTGTCTGTTCACATGTGCCCAGAAGGGTATGGAAATCAAACTGTAGAGTGAGGTGACCTCGGGATTTAAGTTCCACTTCCACCTCTTGACCTTTCTGAATCTCAGTTTACTTATCCATAAAATGAGGGTAACTACCACCCATCTTTGAGATAACAATATTTACATAAAGCAACAGTGAAAGGTTATTACATGATAAAAACAGCAATAATAATGACTAATGAATAACAATAAACAGTACTATGTTGTAACACAGCAATGCCCACAGGGCCTCAGGCCTGCAAGACAGCCAGCCCTACCCTCAGCATCAGACTGCAGTGCTTTGAGTCGTCCACTGGAAAAGCCTCCGACTCTCATTTTCCTTCCTAGGACAGCACAGCGAGGGAGAATGCACATCCTTCCTGCAAGTATTTGCTACCCTGTATTTCCTTTTATAACCTGCTGCTCTGCCTTTGTCCCAAATGCAAATGCGGCCTACCAATGAGTGCAGACACATATTATACTCACAGGCGGGTATAGGTGCGAACACAGGAGTTGCATGACATACTTAGAACTGACACAAACTTGGGTCAGAGACCCCAGAATTCTCAGGCTCATATGAAAGAGGGGATTTATCTGGTTTCTAACATTTCCCCTCATTTCTTATTCCAAAGTTAAGTACTTTTAAGTATAAATTAAAATACTTAGTGATTAGGAGGACTCAAAAAAAAGTCAAGATTTCAAGAGTAATACATAACTATTATAGGAAAAAAACTGATGAAAATGAAAAGTTTCTGGCCGGGTGCAGTGGCTCACGCCTTTCATCCTAGCACTCTGGGAAGCCAAAAGTGGGTGGATTGCCTGAGCTCAGGAGTTCAAGACCAGCCTGAGCCTGAACGAGACCCTATCTCTAAAAACAGCCCAGCACTATAATGGGTGCCTGTAGTCCCAGTTACTTGGGAGGCTGAGGCAAGAGGATCACTTGAGCCAAGAGTTTGAGGTTGCTGTGAGCTATGACACCAGGGCACTCTATCGAGGGTGACAAAGTGAGACTCTGTCTCAAAAAAAGAAAGGTTTCTGTATTCCTACTGTCTTGTGATACCTAGACTGCAGACCTTTCACACTTTAGAACACATACTGAATCTTAGAATGTGTGCATGTGGGTGTAAAGCAGGGTATTATTGAATGAATGAACCAAAACTTGAGCCCAGATGACCCTTCTTCAGCCCACTGACCCTTTGGCTAAGTTTTAGGGCTCCAGACTGCCTTACTGCTGCTTAGGTATATTTCATGGTACCATCAGTGCTGGGCTCAGGCTCCCAACACCCAAGAGGTGAGTATAGCACAGTAAAAAGAGCTCTGGGCCACATCAAGAGCCCACATGTTATTTCCAACTTTACTGCCAACATGCTGCGTGATCTTAGGCAACACCTAATCTTGCTGAGTTGCAATTTACTTATCAATTGGAAGAACAACTCTAGATTCCCTCTACCAGCACTTTCACCTTCAAACCCTGGACATACAGAAGATTCAAATATGTATTCTAAGCAGACTTTGAGATGCCATTACTGCAGGGGAGGGACAGATTTCAAATCTTGTCCTTTGGTCTCAGTTCTCAGGGAGGCCAGAAGAGAAGGTAGTTCCTGGAAGCCAGAGTCAGAAGCGGAGTTGGCAAGGAGCAAAAACATAGGGTCCACTGATTATAAGGAGAGAAAGCAAGAAAGGGGGCAGGGCAATGTATGGTTTTGGCTGTCCTCCAGCACCTAGTTTTTGGGTTCTTGGGCCTCAGCTTTATTTGGGCCTTACCCTTTATTTGCCACCACACTTACCAGGCAGACAGGTGTGAGCTTCATTTCCAGATATCGGTTCCTTGTGGCCCTTAAGAAATCTACCATCCATTCTAGAGTCTTAAAGTGTGTAGACTTATAATAAACATTTAAAGGTTCCATGAGAGACTACAAATTTGTAAAACTATAAGGAAATTCTTACATAACATTAAGAAAAAAAAAAAAGCAGGATGCAATGTTGAGTATAAAAATGGAAGCATATATATTTATATATTATATGTGTATATATTTAGCACATTGAACTGCGCTAAAATATAGAGGTTGTAAAAAATGTATACAATGTTTTAAGAAAGGAAAACTGTATTAAAATTGTAATATTCAATATATACCAATAACAAAAGATGAATACAAGTCATGTTTGACTTTTGCAATTACAAAAGGTGCTCAAAGTGGTTACAATCAGTGTCCAGGAATACATACAAAACATTACTTAAAATGAGTATACATTTTTTTGGAACTGCTAGTATATATAAAATATATAAAGTAACTAAGTCAAGGTCTCTAGGATTATAGGTTATATTTTTTCCTACATCTTCCAAATTATCTGCTACATATATTACTTTAAAAAGTATATAATAAATATTTATTTATGAAATTTCAAGTAATACCTTAGAACAGTGGTTCTCAATCTTTCTAATGCTGCGGCCCTTTAATACAGTTCCTGTGGGTTGAGAACTGTTGCCTTAGAAGATTATAGAATAAAGAATCCCATCTCTTTCCACTTCTTCCTATATGTCAAGTCCACTCTCCTACCTAGAAGTAACCATAGCTTCTTGGTGTGAACCTCAGACCATTTTCAATGTATTCACTTATATAGACACAGTTTGTACTCATAAAAGCTGTTCATGCTATATAGTAGAATGGTTCCACATGGATTTTTTTTACTACTTAACAAGTGGGGGCTCTTCCCATGTTTGTATCTTCTTCCTTATTTGTTTTAGATGGCTGCATACTACTCCACAGTAAAACTATACCAATGTCACTCCCCTGTTGGAAACAATGCTGCTCTCTATCTTCTCGTTTACTATTACAAAAATTGTCACATGAACATCCTAAGACAGATGAAGAATTCCTTTATGGGATAATACAAGAAGTAGTGTTAAGGGAGGTGTCTGTGGCACAGTGAGTAGGGTGCCGGCCCCATATACAGAGGGTGGCAGGTTCAAACCCAGCCCTGGCCATAACTGCAACAAAAAAATAGCTGGGTATTGTGGTAGGTGCCTGCAGTCCCAGCTACTCAGGAGGCTGAGGCAAGACAATCGCTTAAGCCCAGGAGCTGGGGGTTGCTGTGAGCTGTGTGACTCCACGGCACTCTACCCAGGGCGATAAATTGATATTCTTTCTCTAAAAAAAAAAAAAAAAAAAAAAGATGAAGAAGAAGTAGCATTAATAGGTTTTCAGTTTTTAAAGATTCTGCCACATGACCCTCCAGAAAGACTATCAATTTATACTCTCCAGTGGGTGAATGTCTGTTTTTCTACCTTACCAGTGATTTTGCCAATCTAAAAGGTGAAAAATAGGCTCGGCGCCTGTGGCTCAACAGGCTAAGGCGCCAGCCATGTACACTTGAGCTGGTGGGTTCGAATCCAGCCCCAGGGCCCGCCAAACAACGTCCACGGCTGCAACCAAAAAATGGCCGGGCGTTGTGGCGGGCGCCTGTAGTCCCAGCTACTTGGGAGGCGGAGGCAAGAGGCTCGTTTGAGCCCAGGAATTGGAGGTTGCTGTGAGCTGTGATGCCACAGCACTCTACCCAGGGTGATAGCTTGAGGCTCTGTCTCAAAAAAATAAATAAATAAATAAATAATAAAATAAAATAAAAGGTGAAAAACAATTTTGTTTTCATTTGCATTTTTCCAAATTCTGGATATCTTTTCAAAAGTATACTGCCTCTTTTAAAATCTTGCATCTTCATAACTTCTGCCCACTTTTTTTCTATGGAGCTATTGGCTTCTTTCTTAATGATTTATAAGAACTCTTAAGATATTCTGGATATTAATCTTTTATCTATTAGGTAAGTTGCAAGTATTTTTCTCCTTGACTGTCATTTGTTTGAACTCCCTTTACAGTGTTTACTACATTTTCCTGAAATTTATTTGTATGGATTATGAGATTTTGGGATATAATTTACCTTACTTTAATGTTAAGAAAAATGTTTTAAGGTAGAAACTTCAAAGAATCTCAGCCTTATTTTGTTTTTTAAACCTCCCTTATTTTGTAAACAAAATTTGTGGAATTTGTCAGGAGACAGGTCCACAAGTAAGGATTAAGAAGAAGTCTGCTGCACACATCACAGACCAGGAATTTTCATAGGTTGGTGGATGTATCAAGTTGCACCACCAGTGAGCTTGGCAGATGTGTGAGATTTCAGGCTCTGGCTCTTGGGCAGTTTCTATGTTCCTCTGGGTCACCAATGAGGACTACCATCCACAAAAGGAGACACTCCAGTCAAAGTATCATGTAAGGTCAAAGTTTAAGGATGTAGGAATGTCTCAAGAGGATAATATAGTGATTACTCCCATTGTGCGCAAACTCCAATCAATATGGTATTATTTCTCTGGGTGTTCTCTACAGTGTGAATTTAAGTTTCAGTATTATTTAACAGTTCAATAAACTTTTGCTGAGCAAATACATGAACACGTAAAGTCAAGTCTTTAAATCACTCATGATGGGGTAAATAGGAAGGGTATTGAAGGAGATTGAAATGATGAAGGATGATAAAGCTAGGGGTTAACCAGATGTAGGGTTTCCAATAAGGTCCCATCTTAGGAGAGATGTTAGAACTTGTGGTAAGACTCTTGGTGTGCATGTTTTGGAGAGAGGGGTTTTCATCCATGAGCAATGAAAGGGGTGGGAATGAAGGCAGAACCAGTGCCATTCTGCTCTTGAGTGTTCTGATACATCACACTGCCACAGGGAAAGCACACGGGCTTAAAAACATGAGTGTTGGCTTGGCACCTGTGGCTCAACAGGCTAAGGCGCCAGCCACGTACACCTGAGCTGGCGGGTTCAAATCCAGCCCGGGACTGCCAAACAACAATGACGGCTGCAACCAAAAAAAAAAAAAAATGGCTGGGCGTTGTGGTAGGCGCCTGTAATCCCAGTTACTTGGGAGGCTGAGGCAGGAGAATCGCTTGAGTCCAGGAGTAAGAGGTTGCTGTGACCTGTGATGCTACAGCACTCTACCCAGGGGGACAGCTTGAGGCTCTGTCTCAAAACTCCGCCCCCCAAAACAAAAAACCTGAGTGTCCGCGCATCTTTATTCAATACATGCACCAAAGCACCCTAAGGTACTTAAACTCTGTATCAGGAGACAGAACCAGGGTCTGAGGCAGGTCTGTGGATCCCCCAAATCTGTATTCTTACAGTTTTGTGCCCCCAAATCTGTATCCTTACAGTTTGGGTCCTTGGATGAAGGACCACAGGGAGATGGAAGAATCTCAATGTACCGCCTATCTACACACACACAAAAAGGAATTTAACAATGTCTAGTTCAAATTTTAAGTTAGAAAGAATTTGGAAATATTTCTAACCCAATAGAATATTCATTATTCGCACAGTATTCATTATTATTCTTTTTGGGGGGAAGGATAATTTGTTGAGCTAATTTAGAAACCATAAAAGTATTTATAGGGCTTTCATGAGCTCATCTGCAATCTTTGTCTCCAAAACCTTTTTCCACCATTAAGCACCTAAACTTTCAATTCTACTATCACAAGGTTATGCAGAAACAACCTTTGTGGTTTGGGATGAGCAATATTGTCCAAGATTGGCTCTTGCCAGCCTCAGTGGGTAACCTCCATGCCCCAACTCTGGAACATGCTGCTTGAAACATAGAGCAAGCCCAAAAAAGCAGGAAGGCAATCCTGACTGCTCGTTCAGACTTCTTACTTTGTGTCAGCCACCAATGTGTTGTTCCAATCATTTCAGAAAAGAGTTCTCTTAGTGATAGAATCCAAGTCCAAAGCACACAACACAGAATCACATGTGTGAGCTGGTGTTTGTTCATGACCTATTACCCTAGTGATGGCTCTGAGAAAGAACTTCTCCAGTAAGACCACTAAGCTTTCCCAGGTTGGTATGATGTATTATTCTAGAAAAGGTGAGAGGGCTTTTAGATTGAAACTGTAAGGTCAAACATCTTCTTTACTTCTCTACCTTTACTCCCATCAAGTTCAAGGTCAAAAGGAGATAGCATTTACTTTAAAACAAAGAAAACCCAATAGACTAGCATACAGAAACACTGACTTCCTCTGAGACAGACCCCAAAGCAAGGAGGACATCGTTTTTGCTCTGTCACCCAGGCTACAGTGCAATGGCATCATCATAGCTCGCAGCAACCTCAGACTCCTGGGCTCAAGCAATCCTCCTGTTTCAGCCTCCTGAGTAACTGGTACTATAGGCACCCACCACACTGACTGCCTAATTTTTCCTTTTTTTTTTTTTTTGGTAGAATTGGGGTCTTGCTAAGGCTAGTCTCAAACTCCTGAGGTCAAGTGGCAATCCTCCCATCTTGGTCTCCCAAAGTACTGGTATTACAGGGCTGGGCCACTACACTGAGCCAAGGACACAGATTTTTAGTATCCATGTGGGCTGGGCGGAGGAGTGGGAGGTGACGGTCCCTCTATTTAAAAAACTAACAGGGTCCATCCTTGCAGGTCAGACACAGCTAGGCCTTTAGGCTACTATCCTCTGGGGACATGACTCCTGCAGATTGGCCTGGCCTGTGGGCACAGCTGGGAACAGGAAGGAAGATGACCACTTCAGGGAGAGCATACTTCAGTTTCTGAGCCCACAAGTGGGCTCCTAACACTCCTGTCAGGAGAGGTCTGTGAATTCTAAGGAAGAATTCAGGAGGGCCAACACAAGGGAGCAGGAAAACTAAATGAGATAATTAAATTAAAGGGAAGCACAGGCTGTCCACACTACCAGGCAGGTGGGGGAAGCAGAGTTCTGGGAGAGCTTTGAGACTTGAAACAGCCTCCTTGGGAGAGTCAATGCTATTTTCAGAAACAAACACGTGTGACTGTGGTTAAAGATAATCACAGTCAGATGTTGGCAAAAGTAGACAAACATTTCTAGGCCTCTGCTATTTAGGGTACAAGAGTGTGTGTATGCCAGGCAATGCTTATGCTAAGAGCTTTGGCGGCACTGGGCTTATATATGTAAATAAAAGTAATACTGCACACATAAAAAAGCTGTTTCTGGAAGTATTAACCTATCACATGGTTTCAGGGACATGATATGGAACTGCACTTGATTCCACAGCAGTTATTATTTTATTATTTTAAATAACTTGACACAAGGAATCAAGTTGGGCAGCAGGTAAGTGAGAAGAAACCAGGACTCAGCTTATTAACCACACACTCTTGGGAAGTCATTGGATCTCTCTGACCTGCAGTCTTTTCATTTGTGTAGGTTGACTCCCAAAAGCTGGAGACCTAACATAAATTGCTCTCTGTCCTCATTTTCAAACACACTCCATTCCCATCCAGGTCTCTACATTCTTCCTTGTGCCCTTTCCTTTGCCTAAGGAAAGACCCTGACCCTTTAAGACCCAGACCTATGTTACCGCTTCACAAAGGCCTCCCCTAAACACATCTTCATCACTCCTCTAGAAGAGCTGGGTGTTTTGTACTCTGAGCACATACAACAGGAGAGGCAGATGAATTTCAGTTCTTAAACTCATCCAAATCATCCCAGTTTCTCATTAGCCTACAGCTCCTAGGTTGACTCTCAACAGAAAGCATATCCGCTGACAGCCTTCCCAGCATCCATTTCTTATCACAGGAGAGCCCCAGATTTCACAGCTTTTTTTTTTTTTTTTTTGAGACAGTGCCTCAAGCTGTCACCCTAGATGGAGTGCCATGGCATCACAGCTCACAGCAACCTCCAATTCCTGGGCTCAAGCGAGTCTCTTGCCTCTGCCTCCCAGTCCCATCTGTGGCTGGGACTACAGGCGCCCGCCACAACGCCCGGCCATTTTTTGGTTGTAGCCACCATTGTTGTTTGGTAGGCCCAGGCTGGATTTGAACCCACCAGCTCAGGTGTATGTCGCTGGTGCCTTAGCCCGTTGTGCCACAGGCGCCGAGCCGATTTCACAGATTTTTATGAAACTCTGTTTCTGCTCAGTCTTTATCCCCAGGGTGGGTCCCACAATGATTATTTCATTCCCTCTGGACCATGGGGAATAATTGAAGGATGGGCACATGACATGAGGGTGGACAGCCTCAAGGAAGGTCAATATGGGTGGACTTTTGATGTCTTTCTTCTCACTGAACATGAAGATCTACAAATGAATCTCCATACTGCAAAAAGACTAATATAAATGATAAATCTAACCAATCGTACCTGTAACCACAATGTCAAGTTTCATTGTTTTTGTCTAAATGATAAATATGGTTGCTGAATACAAGAAGTTTTGGTCATTGCTGACAACAGAACAGAAATTTCTAAGCCATGAATGGCAGAGAAGATATTTACAGGAGCACAGCAGATGACTGTAGTAATTAAAGGAACACATCCAGGATGATCAACTTTGAACATGAATACAGGATAATGGTACAAACTAAACTAATAAATAAATACAAATAAGGACTTGTTGAAGAATTACTTGAGAATCCAACATACTGCCCTCCAAGAGTGAGGAGGAAACCTTTTATCTCTTTCTTAACAAAAAGTGTCACCTTGTAAAACAAGCAAAAAACCCTCACCTATAACCCTGAATCAGCCATAGGATGTACCAGATCAGCAAGTTATTTTGAACAGGGACACTCCCAGGGCTCAAAAAAGGGCAAAACTTCAGAAGTTTGGGGGGGGGGGGCCTAGGTTATAAATCTATTATTTCTTAAAAACTTTGAAAAATATTCACTAATCTTCCCTTATCCCACTTAATGGCTCATCTAAAACCATTTCCCTAGAAGTTAGAGAATGTTTGATAATGGGAAGAATGTTAGTGTTTTCAAGCCAGCATTTATTGAGTGCATTCCATGTGCCAGAGAGGGATCCACATACACACATTTTCATCTGGATTTTCACAACTACTCTAGAGGATACCTAGAGGATACATTTCCCCAAGTATACAGATGAAGCAACTGGCATATAGAAGTAACTAGAGTAACATCACATACTTGGTAAGCTCTAATGTCAGGATGGGAACTCCCAACCCTTAGGCTCTTACTAAGCTAAAGAGAGAGATACCCACAAAAAGCTCTAGCTTACTTATAGAAAATGATATAAGCTCAAGAGAGCCAATTGGCCCATGTTCCTGCTTGGTCAAGTACTCCGTTTGTGACTCTAACCTGGGCATGTTCATGGGGCACTAGCTCCCAAGCTCCAGCTTTGTCATCTGGTCCTCCTCTCTACTTAGAGCTGGGGCATTTTACAAAGACACATACACTCATGACAGCCTCTCCAAACCTGACCCTAGACTACTTCCAAAATGTTTATTAATGATCAATCACAAAAATAAAGGTTGTCCTATCTGAGTCATATCTGCTGCCACTCTAAAAATGTCATATGGCATATATGATAGATGACATATATGTGAATTTTTTTTTTGAGATAGAGCTTCAAAAGAGAGAGTCTTACAGAGAGTAAACCAGTCTTCTTAGACTAGATAGATCTTAGTCTCTAGCAGAGCTTGTTAATCTTTAGCAGAGACTCTGTGCTAGCTTCTGCTGGCAGCAGAGGAGGCAGAGCCAGAGTAAGCGGGTCCGTGATAGAATGCGCATGCTCTTTGACTGCCTTCTCCTCCAGCCTAATATAAGGCTGATCTTGTGGCTCTCAACACCACAGGTGTAGAGACTGCCAATTCACCATTGCTCTCATCTCGCGAGCTTTCATGCTTGTTAGGAGAGCTAAAGCCCTCTCCATGCCCTTTCTACTAAGGTGTTCCATTATTGAGCTATACAGGTATTTCTTATAACTCTCCTATGGGATGCAACAGGACTCAGCCATGCTAGGGTAAACTCCAATAGTCCATAGGGGTAACTGTATTCTCCCCACTATGAACTTCACTTCTTCTTCCCCTAGGGCTGGTCTAGACTTTGGGAAGCCTCACCTTCTCTTCTACCCTCTACACATACACCCTTTAGAACAGTCCAGCTATGATTTTGCTCTTGCAGCCCTGGCTTACACATGCTGGCAGAAGAGTCATCATTAAATTTAGACCTGACCACCTCACTGGGAATGAGCTGGGAACCTGACCTTGTGAGAAGCCCCACAGACAAGCTGCTGGAATTGGCTGCTCACACTCTTAAAGGGAAGCACAATTTGGCAGTTAGGCTGTTAGTTAAATTGGAAGAGGGTAGGATTTCTAAAAAAGCACAAAAAAATGGGAACTTCAAAATTAGAAAGGCCGAAAAAAAAAAACAAACAAAAAAACCCGTAAAAGGTTACCGAGGGCCGCTGCTTTCAAGCAGAAGCCAAGTAAATAAACAGGATTATCTCTGGTTTTTAAATCTCTTGTGGATTGGGAGTTGGAAAAGATGAGAGAGGCCACCGAGTACAATACCCTACATTACACAAGTAGGTCTGCAGCACTGCCCAAAGAGGGTCATGCAGACTCTGCTGAAGCCTGTCGTCATATGTGGATTAATGGTGTCCTGCTGCAGGAGGTGGCAGCAGATGGCAGGGTTTCAAGGCAGAAATGAGGGCCAGGTGGGAAAGGCCACAGTGGGTAGAACTGGATGGGAACCTGGCCCTTTTGATCTGGACCCCGGCAGCAAGATACCAAGGAAGGGGCTCAGGACACAAAATGATAGGTTCACAGGGACTCAGGTCATGAATAAGGAAGTTAAGTGTTCTGGCAATGATCCTTTGTGGCCTGGCATAAGTGCATGTAGACCAAAGAATGGCAGGTGAACCCTTGAAGCAAGCCAACTTCAAGCAAGGTACCAAAGTATGTGAGCTCCATAAAGCTAAGTGGCTTCATGCTTCTTTAACTGTACTTCTCTATGTTCTCCTGTAATGTTTAGCAAAACCTTTAGGGAAGACTAAATCAGAATGCAAACAATACCCACATGGGGGTCAGAAGAGTGGGAGTAACAAGACTCTAGGTATCTATGTCAGTTCCTCAGACAGGGTCCCTAGTGACCAAACTAAATCTCATTTCCTCCCGAATCCCCCCTTCTACCATATACAATGTCTGACAATTAAGTTTGCAGACTTGTCCTAGAAAAAGTGTTTTGAAGGGTGGACTAGGTGCTGGTATCAGTGTATAGCTTCCTCAGGGGAGTGCTTTGAAGGTGACCATAGTGACGACATTCAGCAATGAGGTATGTAGCACTTTTTCTAGGATGATTTCTTCAACTTAATTGTCTGACCTCGTGTTTTCAGAGCAGCTTGTTGTTTTCCTTGAGAGCACTTAGGAAATGTGTATGAGGGAAACAGGGAGAGAAACCTACCCACAGCCTCCTCTACACTGTAAATTTACAAGGGCACTGTTTTATTCCCTTTTGATTTCTGATTAGCATCCAGTTCTTGGAGGGGTCATCCAATGCCCAAGAAATCAGGAGACTTCAGGTATGGTCCTGGGATACTCTGGTAGCTAAAGATCTTGCTGGGCTTCTGAGAGGGCTTCATGGGACCCAGATTAGACTGGAGCACACTGGCAATCCAGACATGGCTTCAGGTCAACCTTGAACTTCTATCTGACCTGGAAGGTTACAAGAAGCATCATGGGTGTGTTTCATGAAGCCTTGCTTAAAGACTCCATGACAGTGGGGCAGAAGCTGATTTCATCAAGACAGCTGGACCTAGCTCTCCACTCTAGGTTCTGAAACTTAAGATGTGATTTCAGATGGACGTGGGTCTCCAGAGCAGAAGCAGTGCCAGCAGATTCCCTCTGGACATTTGTAAATGCTAGATGCAGGTGGCCGCTGTGTGACAGATTTCTATAGACTCACATCTGGAGCAGATGGCTACAGCATAGCTCTACGAGTGATTTCCAATTCTCTGGGGGTCCAGAATCTCTAGATTCCTTCAAAGAGCTGGGTCTCCCCTCAACTTGATCTAGTACTTCCACCCTCCCTCTCCTTCCAAATAAAAAGGGCAGTACTAGTCTACATTTCACTATCTACTTTATAAAGATATTAGCAATTTACTACAGTTAGAATGATATTTCATAGTTACCATTAAAAAGTAGAAATAGGGCTAAGTGCATGGCTCATGCCTGTAATCCTAGCACTCTGGCAGGCCAAGGTGGGTAGATTGCTTGAACTCAGGAGTTCGAGATGAGACTGAGCAAGAGCAAGACACTCTCTACTAAAAATAAAAAAGTCAGCTGGGTATTGTAGTAAGTGCCTGTAGTGCCAGCTACTCCGTAGGCTGAGGCAGAAGTATTTCTAAAGCCCAGGAATTTGAGGTTGCTGTGAGCTAGGCACTCTAGTTTAGGCAATAGAGTGAGACTCTGCCTCAAAAAAAAAAAAAAAAAAAAAGTAGAAATAGGTAAAATATTAATATATTGCATTGAACCCAGTAATTCTAAAATATTATCATTTCGACTTATAATCAATATAAAAATTGAGATGCCTTATGTTATTTTTTGTACCAAGTCTTTCAAATCTGGTGTGTCAAATCATCAGTCCTCTTATTGTCTTTAGCAAATGATTTTTTCCTTCTCTCTTTTTTCCCCCTTTGTTATTACTGTCTTACACTTATAGAGCAGCTCCCAAGTAGGACTGCAAGACCCTCAGGGATATGGAAACATCTTAAATTAAGTTTTCAGTGGTCACTAGTCCAATGTCTGCCATGCAATACTCAAATATTTGGGAATTGACCAAAAAAAAAGTGTTCAGCTCAATTTCTGTATGATTAAGAAACTAATGAAATTGTTTGAATGCGACAGCTGGCACAGGTCCACAGAGACTTCTATCCACTCATTAATGATAATCATAATAATTCAGCACCTACCTAGCACTTAACTATAAGAAAGTGCTAAAAGATTTATAATGTCAACTCACCTAAGCTTTGCAAAAACTCCATAAAGAGATTCCATGATCGTCTCTATTTTCCAGATGAAGAAACTGAGGCAAAGAGTTTCTGCAACTTGCACAAGGTCACACAGATAAATAGCAGAGCTGGGATTCAAATTCATTCTGGCTCCTGAGATCAAGCCCTTGATCATTATGATACACTGCCTCTCATTACAGAACAATCACAAAATATATTTTTTAGCCCAGAATATCAGCATACAGGCCTAAGAATTAAAGGTATTTGCTTATTCTACTTTCAGCCACAGTATTTCCTTATATAAAAAGAATTAATTCAGAATATGTAAACAGAAGTAAATAGTAGGACAGACATAAAATTCCAAGTTCCAAAGGTTGTTTCTCATAAATCCTCTTAAAAAACAGCACTGTCTTCATTTCAAAGAGTGTGAAACTAAAGGTAACTGGTAACAAAAATTCTTGAAATTCTAGTCATCCCATGATTCAGGAACTTTATTTCTAGGAATTTATACTGAGGAAGTAATTATGGGTATGTGCTGAGACATGCATAAGAATCCTCATTACCATATTGTTTGTAATAGCAAAAATTAGAAATAATCTAAAATAGGGAGGTTTATATAAAAACAAATCATATTTATAAATGATAAAATGTGCATCTTAGAGCATGCTGATAAACCAGCTCTATGTATGAAACAAAAAGCTCTGATGTTTAGTGGTAACTTCCATGATATAAATATCTCTATCATGGCCAATGTCAAGCTACAAATAGTTTAATAATTTGCTCTCAAAATTGTGAATATTTAATAATCCCTCACTGAGCTGAACTGGCTCCAGAATACCATGGAAAAATACCCATAAAAACATGTAAAAGTTGTACACTATGTTAAGTGAAAAAAGTCTATAACATTTCTGTATCCTATTGCTGAAAAAAAAAAAAAAAACAAACATGCGCAAAAAGAGACTAACAGGATAGATTCAATATGTTAATACTGGTTACCTCCAGGTTATGGAATTTTATCTTCATCTAGCTGTACTTTCAATTTTTTTCTCAGCTATGATTTTTCTAGCCAAAAAATGGGGGAGGGGAGGGATACTCAAGGTTCTCTTTCCCAGTTACAATAATCTAAAAATGAGCTATCTCCCAAAATAGGTCTCAAGAATGTAAAGTAAAATCCTTGGACCTGCTCAGTGACATTAGCTATGCAATTAGAAGGCTCCAGAGAACACAACAGAAAAAGAGGATAAACCCTGTGGTGTCCTGATCCCCTGAGGAAGACAGGTAAAAGCCTAAATCCCACATTTTACAGAAAGGAAAGGTGGGAAGTGAGGATTGAGATCTGCAGACCCCCAGGGCAATAATTGGTCTGTTGATATAGTCTCATCCTGAAAAGGGCTACAGGCAGCCCCCAAGGCACACACATTGACTTGTTACAACTCACACTTACAAATGGCAGCTATTGCAGGTAATAGGTAAATGTGCCTGTTCCAACTGACACACAAATTCAACTTAAGAACAAACCTGTAGAACTTATCTTGTTCCTAACCCAGGAACTGCCTGTCGTTCCTAACCCAGGATTCTTCCTCCTACTTTCCCATTGATCTTTTAGCCATCATCTTTAACTAGCTTATTACCTATAGTAATTAAATTCAATTCTTGTCTGCAATTAAATACCTTACAACCATCAAAAATACCCTGGAGCTACAACTACATGGAGAGATGTTCAGAAGATGTAGTGAACACAAGTTATAAAGCAGTAAATAAAATACGAACCCAATTAAGTAAAGAGGATAAACATATAGGAAAGAATATGGTAAATGGTTATCTCTAGGTGGTTACAATTATGCTGTTTTGCTTATTTTGTTTGCCTAACTTTTGATTCTTTCTATAGTGAGCGTAGCTAGCTTTAAGAGTAAACAAAACAAAATAAAAGCAAAGTAATCTTAAGTGAGAACAAAGATACAGTGACCTCCCTTACTGGATCCTCAGGCTGCTGAGCTCATGAAAGACACAGATGATTCCTGATTCCTAATTCCTACTCCCACCTCCTGCTCCACCCAGTGAAAGTGTATGGCAAAGGGGCCTCTACTATTTCTCAAAACAAGAATTCCCCAAGGGAGCAGGAGGCCTTCCTCCAGAATGGGAATGCTTTTGCTGGAGCTGGGGGAAGGAAGGAGGAAGATAGGGAAGGGAGGATGAAGAGAGGAAAGACAGAGAAAAGAACCGAAAAGAGAAAAAGAAAAGCCTGAGAGGAAATCTACCTTGTCCCAGAACCACTCAAGGGCTGGTTAGAACACAGAATGCCGGATCCCGCCCCTGAGTTCCTGGGTCAATGGGGCCTGAGAATCTGCATTTCTAATATGTTCCTCGGTGACCATACTTGAAGAACTTCTGCTCCAAGTCATTCTGTCAGTGGGGAAAGAGAGAACAGAAGGAACTGTGCACTGGTATGAGGCCCATGTTTGGAATTCCTTTTAACAGCTAGACTTCCTTCTCCTTTGGATGGGGGAAAGATAACAGCCCTTTCTCCACAGCAGCAATATGAAGATTCTAATGGAGGGAGAGGAGAAACTGAGAATGTCCTGACAGCCTATTACACATTAGATGCTGTAAGAGAAGAAATAAAGGCTCACAACTAATCCTGCCCTGGGGAAGAGCAGACACCTGGAAACAGAAATGTTTTTTAGGAGATAATACCAGCAGAAGGGGTTTCCCTTCCTTTAAGTTTGACAATTTCTCACTGTCACCTGGAAGGCAAGAAGAATGTGGAACTACCTGTTTAGTTCCTCTGCTCTTTGCACCTTTACCTGGCAGCGTCCTGCTAGCTCACAGGTGTAACCAGGGCGCCCCTCCTTCCAGGAAGTATAACACAGAAGTTCTGCCAATCTCAAAAGCAGTCAAAGGTGTACTGCATTATTCAATGAATGGACCAGCAAGGAGCCAGGCCATCCATAGAGATTATCTGCCAGGGATCCAGAAGATACTGGCCAAACCTCTGAGACATTCAAAACTTCCAGGGCTGTAATAATGGACTGTGGGTATCAAGTTGTGATTTTTTTTCTAGGTAAGAGAGTTTGAAGAAGAATTGGTACAGCCTCACACATAAAGATATGCAATAAATATCAGCTAAAGTGAACAGAAAAGCATTTCTAGTTAGACTGCTAGCCAAAGTCAAGAGTCAGGCAAGAAAAAAGTGACTTGCCTTTTCTTCTCATATAAAGTAGGTTCTCAGGATCTAAACTTCGAAAATGGTGTAGATACTCTCCAGCTCTTGTACCTATGCTGTCTCTTAGAGAAAGATAACTTGAGGATGCTTAGGCTTCCTACCAGTATCTTCTTTTATGTAATATACAGTGATTATAGCACTAGAAATATGATGTGGTTTTTGTATTGGCTTAATTAAATTTTATAAAAAAGGAAATTTTCCCCCACACTTCTAGAGCACAAGCTTTCCCTCCTTCACCCCCCTAGTGATAACTTTGCACCACCAAGGCACAGTTGACAATGGTTTGAAACAAGACCCTTAAATTGCTTCAGAACTTACATTTACAGAGATACCACCTAGTGTAACCCTACATCTATAGCTGGGAATCTCCTGGGGAGAGGGCCTAAGTCTAATATTAAAATTACTGTCAACCTTAATAGCTAACCTTCTAAAGCACTTTTTATGCCTGGTGCTATTCTAAGCCCTTAACTAATCCTCACAACAGCCCAACAGGGTAAACACCATTATGATTTCCATCCACTTTCCCAGGTACCCTGCACAGGGCTGGCATGCAGTCAGCACATAAACCTTTGTCAGATGATTTAAAACACTGTGTGTTACATAAAAACCAGTGATGTTCAAAGATGGATGACCTTGAAAGGGTACACTTCAAAAACAAGGACAAGGAAGAAACGGGGCAAAGGGACCTCAGTTAAACTGAACCAGAAAGAAAAACCTGGATGGATATTACTGAGAACAACATGTAAAAGCTGCTCTGGGAGGGAAGGGGTGATGCAGACAGGCAGGCTCCCATCCCAAATGGCTCCAGGCAGTGTGGTCACCCTCAGGGCAGATCACTCCATAGTCAACACCCAAGCTTCTGCCTAGGACTGTCTCTATCCTTCTTAGTTGAGTCACCCTGTCTCCATTCAGAGTAAGAGAATCACATGCCCAGCAGCAGTGGAGGTGGGGAAAGACCACTGGAAAAAACATCTAGTCCTGACCCTGTCATTAAATGGCTGGATCGCAGGTTCGTCCTGTGTAACATAAGCTGGGAGTAAATGATCCCTGAGTCCCAGAGTTCTAACTCTCCATGATTTAGCCCCTTCTGCTTGAGAAGACCTCCTTATGTTGCAATCCTTTTCTAGGGCTTTTCCTTAGGAAAAGCATGGGCTTAGGTCTGAAGGAGAAGGCAGGATGTGTAACCATTCATTGAAAGAAGAACAGCGCTTCCAGAAGAATTTGTTTTCAGGGACAGTGTCTTACTCTGTTGCCTAGGCCAGAATGCCAAGGCGTCGGCCTAGCTCACAGCAACCTTAAATTCCTGGGTTCAAGCGATCCTCCTGCCTCAGCTTCCTGAGTAGCTGGGACTACAGGCGCCCGCCGCAATGCCCGCCTAATTTTTCTATGTTTATTTGAGATGAGGTCTTGCTCAGGCTGGTCTCGAACTCCTGAGTTCAAAGGACTCACCTGCCTTGTCCTATCAGAGTGCTAGGCTTATTGGCATGAGCCACCATACCTGCCCCCCAATGAATATTTTTAGGACAGAAATGAATCTTATCAAGATTCTTAGAAGGAGTACCAACAACTCCACTCCAGAGTAAGGTATGCACAAAGGGTTATATAGGTTCAGGAGTAAAACCCCCAACATTTAATTTTTCCTTTTCCTTTTAAATTATAGTAGACCTCCATAGTTGACCACCTCCCTACACTGACAACCTCAAGTTGACCGAATTTTCATAGACTGGACATGTAACACATGTACTCATCAGTACAGTAGGCCTAGTTCCTTATGTTGCTACCTCCATATATTGACCAGTTCATTTCAGACCCTTAGAGTGGTCAGCTTACAGAGGTTCTACTATATTTAACATTAAAGAAAACAAAACAAAACAAAACAGGGTGGTGCCTGTGGCTCAGTGAGCAGGGTGCCGGGCCCATGTACCGAGGGTGGCAGGTTCAAACCCGGTCCCAGCCAAACTGCAACCAAAAAAAAATAGCTGGGCGTTGTGGCAGGCACCTGTAGTCCCAGCTACCCAGGAGGCTGATGCAAGAAACATGATTGTAAGAGGGACTTTACCTAACAAATGCAATCAGTGTAACCTGGTTTCTTGTACCCTCAATGAATCCCCAACAATTAAAAAAAAAAAAAAAAAGAAAAAGAAAATCAGCTAAGCCCAAGAGCTGGAGGTTGCTGTGAGCTGTGATGCCACAGCACTCTACTGAGGGTGACAAAGTGAGACAAAAAATGAAAAAACAGATAGAGTCTGAATTTTTACCTTTTTATCCCAACAGAGGACTTAAGAACCTATAGCCCACGAAACTATTGGGGTGACATGCCTATAGGATTATTATTTCAGTAGGTCAGAGAACCAGATATGGGAAGAGAAGCAAGAATTTGTCCTCCTATTGAGGACAGTATATACATGTGGTACTTCTCCCCAGATTAGAGTACATCTCTCAGAAGCAAAGAAAATGAAGGATGTGCTGTAAAAACATAAAGTTGGTCCCCCATATGGAAAATACAGTTATTCAAGGTACACTAACCCTACAGATATGGAGCACTGATTTTTTGTATGTGTGGGTTCTGTAGGGCCAATGGTGGGACTACAGCACATGAGGATTTTGGTATCTAAAGAGAGGGGAGTCCTAGGGATGACAGTACATGATAAATGGTAAATTGAGGTTTTACCATGGTAAAGGCACTTCCTAGAAGATGAAGATATAAAAGGATATGCATCAAGTCCCAAGGATATTTTCCCTTGGATAGTAAATTAAACAATAATGAATGTCACAACAGTTCCTCTTTGAGATTACCAATACCTTTCTAAAGAAACTTGGTATTGTGGTTTCACACATGAAATTCAATTTATAAAATGAGCTACATTAATTTAAAGTCCAAGGAACAGACCTTCACATCAAGTCATAAGGTTTCTGGTTAGGGCTTCTAAAAATGGTAGGAAAAAAAAAAAAAGAAAATTACAGATGAAGATGACCTTCAATGTCCTGTGAACCCTTATAACCCTTTCTCACACCTCATGACATCAGAGTCCAGCAAGAACCCAATAACCCATGTTGTAAAAGAACCATGAGAACTCATCCCAGCACCTCACCAGTGAACTGATTCAGCCTGCAAGTCCCTCCCCTCTTCCTCTCTTTCTTCACCTCTGAGATGCTCAGAGCAATGAACTTTCAAAATGGAAGACACCATGCCACATGGCCCGGGAAATCAAGGATGTTGATATAGCAATACACAAGTGTAAATGAATCTCATGAGTACTGTGAAGAACCAGAGAGGGATGGTACTTTTCACTTTGTCCACATACCCAAAGTTAATTAAAGTTGACCAGAATATTAAAGTCTAAAACTGGTTCCTTACCTAGGAAGATCAGAAAAGCTATAGACTCTTTGAAGTAAGAAGTCACAAATTGGTGATCTGAAATCTGTTTTGTTACTCTGAAACAAGTTAATGTTTTTATACTTTAAGATACTAAAGAAGTATCTAGAATTGACCCACTTTTTCAGGTTTAAAGGACAGTCTAACTATCCAAAGCAACCCCAAAACTCCCCAGAGTGTGACACCAATGATTTATCACTCATTAGACACACACATGCCAGTATCTCACTTCTGGTTGTTTTTCACTTTCAAAAGGCAGTTATGTTACTTGTTTTCTTTCTTCCTTCTCACTTGAGCTCTATTTTCTTCTACCCTCAGTTTTTAATTTTTCTGCTCTTCAAGACTAATTCAAAGTAGACAAGAAAAATCACCTTTTATCAAACCTCCTCACTACTCATACTCAACAGAACCAAGAGGTAGACAGGGAAATCACAAGATAGTTACTTTCCCCATTCCTCCAAATCAAAAGATAATCTTGACTAAATTCATCCATATTTTCCTAAAATATTAAAATTTAAAGACACACAGATACTAAACCCTTGGCTGTTATCCTAGTGATGACAATTACAACCACTTAGGATTCACCTGAGAAATTCCAGTATGACTCCCTTAGCTTCCAGGCAAAAAATAGCGAGAACATTCCACTTCCTCTGTGTTGCTTTTACTGTTATCCTTTCCCTCAGACTTTAGTAGAAGGAATCCTTTCAATTCTGAATGTCTGGAAGCCAGTTAGTCAAGGCCCCTTGCTTGGGAGCCACAGCGGTGAGTTCTGACTCACTAGCATCAGAGTGAAGCCACTCAAACAGCAGCAGAGAGCCAAGTTCTCACAGCAGTAGGGATAGAGACTGAACCACCAGCAGTCTTTATTTAAAGGTGGAGTGGGGAGACTGTCTTTGCATTGTAGTCTGTCTGTAAGACCAGAGAAACTGGTTCAACGGGGAAAAGGGAGGCAGATGCCCCTTGGCTGCATACACCCTTGGCCCTAGTCAGCCCTTCTGTGTTGCAATTGGGCAAGGCTCTTCCATGGAGTTTCAGGGCTCTGGGCCACCTACCCAAGGACAATACAGACCTTATCTTTTCAACATGCTTCCTAATTCATGCCTACAGGCTGAGTGGAGACTCTGGTCTGTCTCTCTGCTAGAGCTAGTCCCAGGGCAGTTCCCAAGGCTCCATGCCCTACCACCCTAGCCAGCCATACCCAGGCATTTCCTTGGAGGCACCTGACGCACCTCCCACTTAAGCCCAGTGTTCCATCTTCACAAGTTTCGGATCTAGAAAAGAGGGAGGAGTAAAGTGGAGAGGGCTACAGGCACCCACCTTGTAACCGTTCTTTTCCCTTTTATGCTGCTCTCATCACTAGATGTTTTGCCTCCCTCCATCTTCATCTGAGGCAGAGGCCCCCTCCGGCTCTGGTAGCATCCACCTCACATGCCCCCTGTTCTAGCCATAGAGCCCATGGCCACTGCTTTCCCAGTGTCCAAGGAGGAGGTCGAGCAGCTGGACCCCAGGCTGGCTCCCCACCCCTCCTCTGCACCACAGCATGAGGGACTGCCAGGGCAATTCTCAGCAAAGCCAGGGCTGGTGAGATCCTAAAAGAATTACCCTGTAGGGAGGCTGGGTCTGCCACACATCTGGATTCAAGGAGGCAGTTGCAGGGACCTCAAATAAGCCCTGCCCAAGCTTCCACATTTTGCCTTTGACAGGAAATGAGCTCCCAAGAAATCCTGCTGATTACATGTCTTACCACAAAAAATAAGTGAGGGGAGGGATATGTTAATAAATTTGATTTAAGAATTCTACATCGTATATCAAATCATCACATTGTACCCCGTAAATGTATACAGTTGAGATTTTAATTAAAAACTAAATAAAAAAAATAAAGAAAGAAATCCTGCTGAGAAATCCTTCATCAAGAAAGTGACCTTCCAAGGGAACCCACCCCCTCAGATTCCCTTTTGCCACTTCCTGCTTCCTCCCCTAATACCCTTTTTTTTCAGTTCCCAGCCTTAGTTTTGAATATTTCTGAACCAGTCTTAGAGCGTTCCTGCCCCCTCAGATTCCTTCTCCCTCTGAATTCTGGTTTATAAAGTTGGATATCACAAGATTCCAGGCTGTTCTAACTGAAAAGAGAGATTGAGACAGTCTAATGCTAGGATAATAAACTGAACAGAGAGATTGAGACAGTCTAATGCTAGGATCATAAACTTTAATGATTTTGGGAAAAGTCCTTCAGATTTAATTGGTTTTTACAATCTTAAATCCGCTCAGGACATAGGATTTGTCAGGGCTATGTCCTGTGTATCACAAAGAAGATGGTGAAGGGTGCTTGGATGAAGTTTACTCACCAGTAACTCTGCCAGAAAGTGCCATCAGGATTTTGCATAGATTGGAGACTGGGCATCGAAATGGGAGCGGGGCCGAGAGGCCCACTAGTTAAAACTTTTTAAAAGGGCAAATGCCAAGTAAAAGGTTATATTCACACTTTCAACCACACAAAAACAGTCTTTCTTTCCCCACTCTCCTTGCTGAAGTGTTAAACTGACAAGAGCAGTGCTAGGAACATCTGCTAACTCTGTCTAGGAAGGTCCTGATTTCTTTTTCAGGAGGAGCTACACAATCCACAGCCTTCCCTCTGTGATCTTTCTCACTTTCCCTTGTTGCCAGCTGCTTTGAGGGAAATTGTAAGCTTCCTGCAAGTCTCCTGAACACATTAAAATTAGCAGAATAATTAAATACAGTCCTAATTGGGTGCGAAGAGTGTTCTTGGTTAATTAATGAGCCAAGTACGTCCCTGAGCTGCAAATCCATGCTGGCCTGTGAAAGCCTAGGCAGAGAAAAGTGCATTTCAGTCCCATAGGAAAACTGTCACTTGGCAAAAATAGTTCCTGGTGTAGGAATAAGTGTCAAACGCATTCCTATAGCTGGGAGTCATGTGTCAATCCTGCAACTGAGGTCCATATGAGAATGAGAAGTGAAGTGTGGCTCCCCACCACTACAGGATGGGAAGGGACACAGGAGGGCACACACAGTTCTGAGTCCCCCTCCCTGACCCCTGGCAGGCTGGCACCCTGACATCCAAAGCTGCTGGTAAAGTAACTGAGGTTCCCAAAGAGCAGCGGCTCAGAACACCCGCAGGGGAGAGCGCGCCCTCCTGTCCCCACTCCCCGGCCGCTCCCTCCCCAGGGGGCTCCCCCATCGGTGCTAGACTTTATCAGTTCGGCTAAAAGAAGGCACCAACGCTGCTGTCCGCCACTCACCACTGCACTGGAGGCAACAGCAACACTTAGCGAAGATCCACCCCCAAAAGGGACCTCGGGTGTAAGCCCGGTTGCTGCCCTTCATGCTGCCCCTCGGCCCCAGCGCTCCCGCATCGCACAGGGTGAGAGCGCAGCGGGCAGGAAACTTCTGCGCTGCCACCCGGGAGCCAGCTCCCGCCCTCGCTCTCAGCTCTCTGGCTGCTCCCTGCCGTCCTCTCCCCGCAGCAGCCGTGGCTCTGACTTACTGGGAGTCAGTGCCAACTAGGAAGAGGGGCGGGGCCTGGCTGGGAGGGCGGACCGAAGGGGGCGGAGCTCCAAGGTCCTGCTGTTTGTGGGAGACCTGACGAGCCCCGCCTGAGAGATTCACACATCGCTGGCCGGGCTCTGGGCACTGGGCAGACGTTGGGATGATGGTCTGACACAGAGCACCTGGCATAAAACAGGCCCCTCAACTCCCACCATGATCTGCTTTGGCTTAATAAAAGACAACTAGAAGAAGCCGAAGAGGTGAGAGAGGAGCAGATTCACACACACAGTAACGCTTTTCTCTCTAACACTTTTACCCTTGGCCGGGACTCAGCCTCCTCTGTACTGACACCACCTCCCCCCAAACCTTTTCTTTCCTTGCATTTAATGCTTATTACTAATGATACTAGTGCCCTCACCTCTTTAGCAGCTTACCAACGGCAAGTATGTGTTCAAAAGCAGTCTGGGTTTGGAATCATAAAACCAAAGTTCAAAGCTCAGTTTTGCCATCTACTAGCTGTCTGACCTTAGGCAAATCATTCTACCTGTTTGATATTTTGTTTCCCCATTAAAAAAAAAAAAAAACAAACAGTAGAAGGAAAAATAGTTCTTACATTACACAGTTGCTAGTAGAATAAAAAAGACAGATCCATGGACATACCTGTCACATAGATGATGTTTTACAAGTTCCAGGAGAATAAATGGCTACAGAGAAATTCCAAATAGCCTCCTATGGGAGAAGATCTTCATTTACCATCTGCCCCTAATACACCCAATGGATCAATCATTCATTTACTTATACCTCTTCTATATTCTTCTTATTTAAGCCTTTTTCTTTCTTTATTTTTTTTTAATTTTGTCACATAGATGATGTTTTACAAGTTCCAGGAGAATGAATGGCTACAGAGAAATTCCAAATAGCCTACTTATGGGAGAAGATCTCCATTTACCATCTGCCCCAAATACACCCAATGGATCAATCATTCATTTACTTATACCTCTTCTATATTCCTTGTATTTAAGCCTTTTTCTTTCTTTCCTTATTTTTTTTTTCTTTTATTTTGAGACAGAGTCTCACTATGTTGTCTTTGGTAGAATGCCCTGGCATCACAGCTTACAGCAACCTCAAACTTTTGGGCTTAAGCAATTCTCTTGCCTCAGTCTCCTGAATAGCTGGGACTACAGGCACCTGCCACAATGCCTGGCTATTTATTGGTTGCAGTTGTTATTTTTGTTTGGCAGGCCCAGGCCGGGCTCCAACCTGCTGGCCTTGGTGTATGTGGCCAGTGCCCTACTCACTGAGCTACGGCACTGAGCCCTTTTTCATGTTTTAAGGCCCAGTTTACTTTCTATAACACCCTGAAGCCTACATGGAGCACACTGAAGTATCTCACTCCTTTGTGTCCAGCTTTAGGGCAAAGGGCCTGTTTGAAACACATAACACTTATAAAGGAATTCATTCATCAGAAAAAAGGGAAGGTTATAAGAAGACTGAAAAACAGAAGCTTGAGCACCCTAGTAACCAATTCCCACCCAGAAGAAAAACAGTGAAGGGATAAGGCTTTTACTAATAGGAGTAATCAGTTATGTTTACCTGGATGGAGCTGGAACATATTTTTATTAGTAAAGTATCTCAAGAATGGAGGATTTGGGACTTCCATTCCAAGTTTTTAATTTTATTAATTTTATTTTTTTCCTTTATTAAATCATAACTGTATACATTAATGCATTTATGGGGTACAATGTGCTAATTTGATATACAATATCAGTTACATCTAACTGATTAATATAACTATCTTCGCTTACTTATTTGTTGTGATAAGACATTTATACTCTATTCTTAATAGTTTTGAAATGTACCATTGCATTATTCACATTAGGTGAGGTCCCACCAAGTATCCTCCCTCTTCCTGGCCTCCCCTCGAGGACCCCTTTCCTCTCCTTCCTCTTCTATCCTTCTTTCTGGACTATAGTTATGTTTTGCCATTTGTATGAATGTGTAGGTGATTTCATAGTAGTATTGAGTACATTGGATACTTTTTTCTCCATTCTTGAGATACTTTACCAATAAGAATATGTTCTAGTTCCATCCAGGTAAACATAAAAGATGTGAAGTCTCCATCTTTTTATGGCCACATAGCGTTCCATGGTATACATGTATCATAATTTGTTAATCCATTCATAGGTTGATGGACATTTGGGCTGCTCCCATGTTTGACACAGGTTGGCTGATTGGATACATAAACTCAGACCAGATATGTGTTGCATAAAAGAGTCTCATCTTACCTTCAAGGATAAAAATAGACTCAGGGTGAAGGGATGGATATTCATTCCCATTAGTTTGAACCATGCTTAGATTTGCACCTTATTCATCTATGTGCTAAGGCATCTACCACATGGTTTGGACAAAGAATCCTCAGTAAATGATAGGAATAACACTTAATGAGTAATAATTTCTAACATTTATTAAGCATTTATATGCCATGTAGTTTCTTCAGTATTCTATTAGTTCATTTATCCATTCCCACACATAAACCTTATAAAGTAGGGTTCTTCTTTTATATATGAGGAATGCAAATTAATGAATTCTGAGGGTTTAATGTTTTAACTCAAAATAGAAACTCTAAAACACTTGCCCTCATTGAAAAAACAGCATCTATGGAAGTGGAACACATTATTCTTAGTAAAGCATCACAAGAATGGAGAAGCATGAATCCCATGTACTCAAATTTGATATGAGGACAATTAGGGACAATTACTGACAAGGTGGGGGTGAGGGAAGGGGAGAGCAGAGAGAGAAAGAATGAGGGAGGGGTGGGGAAAGGAAGAGCAGAGAGACGGAAGGAGCGAGGGGGTGGGGTCTTGGTGTGTGCCACCCCTTTTGGGGACAAAACACGATTGTAAGAGGGACTTTACCCAACAAATGCAATCACTGTAACATGGTTTCTTGTACCCTCAATGAATCCCCAACAATAAACAAACAAACAAACAAACAAACAAAAAAAGAAAGAACAGCACTTAAACTGAAAATCTAGCCTCTAGTGCTACTACTACCATCTTCCCAAGATGACCTCTCCTAACAAGAATTACATGCCTGTATCTTGCTGTGTATAATGGGCACTTTTTGTCCAAATTTTTGAGAATATAAGGATGAGCATTATACATGGATAGTACTAATTCCATATCTATACAAATGTTTTTAATTCTTTTATTTATGCTTATGCATCAAAAGTATAGCTCCAGAAGGCAATAATGATGTCTGTATGCAAAATAATACCCTAGAATATGGTGATCAGTTTTGTGGAACTTATAACGAAAACATTTTCAGTCAATGAAAAGCGACATATTTCTCTTTGCACACTTTAGGTGGAAGCTATCAAGCTAGCTCATATTTTCACAAAAATTATTGAAAAATCTCTCGGAAAATGTTGAATGATTTTCATACACTGCAAACTTTATGCTAACGGTTATTAAACATGCTAAAGAGCCTGGCATCAGAGCTGCCAAGAGACACTTTGGACCTCTTCCCAGAGAGAGTGTCATCAGATTGTAGAGGCAACAGGAAGAAAAGCTGCTTGAGATGCCAAGACAGAAGACAACAATGCGAGGGAAATCTCCAAAAAGCAGGAAGTAAAGACCTGGGTTCTAGAGCAGCATCAAATTGGGATCTCTGTTTTGATCAAGATGATACAAGAAGAGGGTAAAAGGATTGCACCAGAATAAAACATTGATGATTTCTTAGGGACACTTAAATGGTGACTTAACTTTATAAAGAGAGAAGGTTTGAGCATGAGGACATGAACAAAACTTGCCCCAGAACTTCCAGAGCCCATCATAATCAAGTTTTGGAATTTCATTCTTAGGTAATCAGTCTTCAGAAGACTTACACCTTTGAGCTGTCCCGCCTCACCAATAGAGATGAGTTCCACTCACATTTAATGTGCCGTCCAACAGACCTGTGGATTCAAAGGAACAAAGACTGTGGCTGATAAAACTGGTGGACATGAGAAAATGGAGTTCATTGTTGCTCTATCCTGTTGTGCAGATGGGACAAACCTACCACCCATGATCATCTTTAAAAGAAATGTTTTTGAAAGAGAAGATTCCAAGTAGAGTTATTGTCCACATGCATGAAAAAGGATGGATGAATGAAGAAGGCAGGAAAATCTGGTTTAACAATGGCTGATCATAGAAGGCCTGGGAGATTACTTAAAAAACCAATTTCGCTTGTTTTTGATCACTTCAAAACCCATGTTACACAAAGTGCAAAATCGATTGCAGAGGACTTGAAAATCCAACTTGCTGTGTTACCTGGTGGGCTAATCAGCCAACTGCAACCTCTTGATGTGTCAGTAAACAAGCCCTTTACGGCCTTAATGAAGAAAGAGTGGACATCATCATATAGTCAGCTGGTAATGATTTAACACCTACGGGCAGATTCAAGAAAGCATTGCCCAGGTTTATGATTGGATCCTAAGATCATGGAACAGTGTGAAAAAAAGTAGTTGTGAAATTGTTTAAAAAATGCAGCATCAGCAATGCTATGGATGAAACTGAGGATGAAATTTACCAGGTTGAGAAAAGTGACTTGTCAGAATACACTACTAATGTAGAAATTGAAGATGATGATACATCTGATATTGACAGTGATGAAGAGCTCTTGGCATTCTGTGATGCATAAATATTGTAAATTTGCTATCAGTACATGAAATTTCTTATACCTAATATCTGTTCTCATGTTAAGTAATTATTTGTTACATAAAATTTCTTGTACCATAATATATTAAAAATAAATGCTAAAGTTCCTTTATAATACAAAAAAACAAGTCCCTATATACATAAGTATAAACACTTAAAATCTGAATTAAAAAATTAAAATGAAAGATTTTTTTCCCCTGGAAGTTTGGGCCAAAAATGTGAGTACGCTTTACACATGGCAAAATAGGGTAAGAATCTCTATCAAGATGTGCCTCTGGTGTTCCTTCTGCAAAAAATGGAGAAATGACATTTCAAGTTGCTCTTATAGCTCACATCCAAGATCCCTTATTCACTAACCATCCTGACTATTGGTCAGTCTCAACTTGCCAGCTTGAATTACTGTAGGATCCTTAATCCAATCCTCACATAGTTATCCTGATTCTAGTTCTGACCCATAAAAACCAGTTCTGTTATTTAGTTCTTTCTTTCATATCACCAAAGGCAGTATCTATTTTATTTTCTTGCAAAGCCAGACTAAAAAATTTCCTTAAAAGTTAACTTTATTTGCTTGTGATCCATAGCATGAGTGCTACTGACCAAGCCATTGTTTTGGCACTTTGAAGCATTCTGATAATTCAAAGATACATGAAAATTGCTTGGTGAGTAACCAGTTTCTTTCTTATTTAAATCTTCCTTCTAGGCCTTTGTGTTCAGGTGATACTGGATCACTTTTTTGTCACAGTCCTCTGCAAGAGACTAATGACATCTTGTAGAAAATGGGTTAAATTTTTGTTTAAGGAAGACCCAGCTCTTCAGAAATCAGAGTAGACCCTAAAACAAGTCCTGTATGGATAAAATGGAATTATTTGGCATATTTCCACTAATCTATCCTAAAGGCATAAAACCATTAGAAACATACTCCCATCTTTAGTTCACATGATCAACACATTTTTGACCATCCTGGATCTCCCAGGCCTTCTATGACCAGCCTTTGTTAACTCTGAGGTTAGACACCAATAACCCAAGAGTCCTATTGCCATTCTCACATGCCTTACAGAATAAGAGTAGTCAATGTCTACTACCTGCCAAGGAAATCTTTTTTTTTTTTTTTATAATTTTATTGAATCATAATTCTGTACATTGGTGCAATCATAGGGCACGATTCATATACATTCAGAAATGTTTTGATCGTACTGTTACAGATAGCCTTCATGGCATTTTCTTGATCACTATA
>CAUYON010199223.1:0-25579 GCA_963573935.1 Arctocebus calabarensis
GTGTCTCCCCCTCAAAAATTGTATCACAGACGCAGTCCACGTCCAAAACCTAGTTAAGGTGGGCCAAGACATGGCCAGTCTGAGGCCCTGACACAGATTTAATGCCATCTCTATTAAAATACCAACATTGTACTTTCAAGACTTGGAAAAAATTCTTCCTTTTGTATGGAACCAGAAAAAAACCCGTATAGCTAAGGCAGTTCTTAGTAATAAAAACAAAGCTGGGGGCACCAGCATACCAGATTTTAGGCTGTACTACAAGGCCATGGTGGTCAAGAAAGCATGGTACTGGCCCCAAAATAGAGACATAGACATTTGAAATCAAATAGAAAACTAGGAAGTGAAACTAACATCTTACAGCCACGTAATCTTTGATAAACCAAACAAGAACATACACTGGGGGAAAGAATCACTATTCGATAAATGGTGCTGGAGAACTGGCTGTCCACATGTAAAAGACTGAAACTGGATCTGCACCTTTCTCCACTCACAAAAATTGATTCAAGATGCATACTTTTTAATTTTTTGACTGATGTGTTTCCCGTGTATTTATTTTGAATTATGTGTCCTCTTGAGAAAAGGGCAAACAAATCTTATCCTGTTTAGTCTTGATCTTAAGACCTAGGTGGTCCTTGGTCAGAATTTATGAAGTCAGTTGATTGAACTTATTTTTATGACTTAGTCACAGTAAATATTTTAGGGTAGCATATTAGTACATTTTAGGAATTGCAACCATCACCACTATCCATTTTAGAATATATTAATCACCTCATAAAGAAATTCTGATCCCTTTAGCTTTCAACTCCCAGTGTCTCCAGCCCTCAGCAACCACTAATTTACTTTCTGTCTCTATAGACTTGCTGTTCTGGATGTTTCATATAAGTAGAATAATATGCAGTCATATGTTGCTTAACAACGGGGATACAATTTGGGAAATGTGTTAGGTGATTTTGTTGAACATTATAGAGTGCACTCACATCAACCTAGATGGTATATTTATTTTCTTTTTCATATGGGAAATTAAATGTTCCAATATTCCATTATTGGATATCAGTCATTTCCCCTACTTGATCTGTAATGCCAATATTGAATGCCATATATCAGGTTTTTAATATATATTCCATTATATTTTATGGGACCACCAATGTGTACATTGTTGTTGTTGACTGAAGTGTCATTTTTCAGGGAATGTCAGTAGTAAGTGCCCTTCTGCAACTGGTTTCTTTCACTTAGCATAATGTTTTCAAGGTTCATCCATCTTGTAGAACATATCAGGACTTTATTTATATAACTGGATAATATTCCATTATATGTATATACCACATGCATGCATGTTGAACATATATACCATATGGCATTCACATATGTATACTCATGTATATGTATAGTTTATTCCTTCACCTGGCTTAATGGAAATATTAACAATAATATTCCATTATATGTATATACCACATGCATGATGTTATGGGTACATACCACATGGCATTCACATATATGCAGATATAAATAGTTTATTCCTTCACCTGGCTTAATGGAAACTTGTATTGTTTTCACCTTCTGGCTGTTCGGAAAAATGTTATAATGAATGCTAGTGTGCAATCTGTCTGAGTCCTTGTTTTCAGTTATTTGGGGTATGTACCTGAAAGTGGAATTGCTGGGACATATGGTAATTCTATGTTTAGCTTTTTAAAGAGCCTCCAAACTGCTTTGCACTGTTGCCACACCATTAACATTCCCACCAGCCATGTGTAAGAGTTCCAGTTTCTCCACATTTTCACCAATACTTGTTATTTTTCATTGTGTGAATGTGTGTATGTTTTATAGCTTGCTTAGTAGGTATGATGTGGGATTTCATTGTGGTATTGACCTGCATTTCCCTCATGAATAAAGCCGTTGAGCATCTTTCCATGTGCCGTATGTGCCCTGAAAATCTTGAGAGAAAAGTCCTTTGCCCATTTCTTAATTGAGCTATTTGTTTTGTGCTTGTTTGGTTATAGGAGTCCAGTTGTAAGTTGTAAGAGTTATTGATTTTAGACCCTTATCATATGAATGATTTCTAAGAATTTTCTTTCTCATGCTGTGGGTCTTTTCACTTTCTTGAATTGTCTTTTGGAGCACAAAATTTTGATGAAGTCCGATTTAGTTTTTCTTTGTTGTTTGTGATTTTGGTGTCGTATCTAGGACTCCTTTGTGAGCTCTGAGGTCACAAAGATTCATTCCTATGTTTTCTACTGAGACTTTAATAGTTTTAACTCTCACATTTAGATCTGGGATCTATTCTAAGTTGACTTTTGTATGTGGTTTAACATGAAGGCCTAACATTCTTCTTTTGCATGTGACCATCTAGTTGTCTCAGCACCTTTTTTGTTGAAGAGGCTATTTTTCCTCCATTAAAAGTTCTTCACATCCTTTTTGAAAATCAATTAACCACAGGTGTGTGATTCTCTTTTTTACATCAACCTGTATATCTCTCTTTATGCCTGTCCCACACTGTCTTGCTTACTATTACTTTGTAGCGAGTTTAGAAGAGTGCAAGTCCTCTATGGTCTTTTCCCAAGGTTGTTTTGGCTACTCTGAATTTCCATGAGAATTTTAGGATCAGCGTATCAATTTCTGCAAAGAATTTGAAAGATCTTCATCTGAGATTCTTATAGGGATTATGTTGAGTCTATAGGTCAATTGGGAGAATATTGCCCTCTTAATATTAAGTCTTCCAATTGATGGACATGGAATGTCATTCCATTATTTAGATCTTTTATTTCTTTCAACAATGTCTGATAGCTTTCAAAGTATAAGTTTTGGGCACCTTTTATTACTTAAGTATTTTATTGTGTGTGATGCTATTGTTCCTTAATTTCATTTTTGGATCATTCCTTACATTTATACAGAAAATAGAATTGAATTTGTAGATTGATTTAATGTTTCAACTTTGTGGAATTTGCTTATTAAAGCTAACATTTTAGTTAGGATTTCCTATAAATAAGAACATGTTATCTGTATACAGTGATAGTTTAACCTTTTCATGTCCTATCTAGATGCCTGTTATTTCACTTTTTTTTTCTTTTTTTTTTACTAATTTCCCTCCAGTGCGATGTTCAATAGAAGTATCATGGAAAAGCACTTAATGCTGTTCTTGATCATAGGGGGAAAGCATATAACCTTTTACAGCAAGGTATGATTTTAGTTGTGGGTTTTTCATAGAAGCTTTTATCAGTTTGAGGAAATTCCTTTTCTTTTCCCAGTTTATTGAGTGTTTCTCTAATTAAAGGGTGCAGGATTTTCTCAAATGCTTTTGTGAATCTACTGAGATGGTACCGTGTATTATGTTACTTGATTTCCACGTGTTAAGCAATCGTGGCATTCCTTGAATAATTCCCACTTGGTCATAATATAGAATTATTTTCATTTGTTCCTGGATTTGGTTTTCTAGTACTCTGTTAGGGACTTTTGTCTTTCTGTCCTTAAGAAATACCATCCTTGTAATATCCACATGTAATGTCTCTGTCTGATTTTGAAATTAGAGTAACAGTGACCTTGTAGAATGACTTTGCAAATGGTCTCTTCTCTTCCATTTTTTGGAAGAGTATGAAAAATTTGTATATATTTTTCTTTATTTAGTGGACTTCACCAGTGAAGCCATTGAGCTGAGCTTTTCTTTGGGAGTATTTCTTTGATTACTAATTTGATCTTTTCACTCGTTATAAATATATTCACATTGCCTTTTTTCTTGAATTAGTACCAGTATTTTGTGTTTTTCTGGGAATTTTTTGATTTATCCAAATTATCTAATTTATTGTCAGACAGTTGTTTATAGTATCTGCAAGCTTTTTTATTTCTTTAAGTAATAATGGTCTCTCTTTCACTTCTGACTCTAGCAATTTGACTATCCTCTCCTGTGTTTTAGCTCATATGCTAACCTTTAGCTCACTAAGCTTTTTCTTAGCTAGCTAAAAGTCTGTCTATGTTTTTAAAGTATATAAACAACAGCAGCAGCTTTTGGCTTCTTGTACTACTCCTCTTATTTTTCTATTTCCTCTTTCTTTAATTTCTACCCTACATTATTGATTTCCTTCTTTTCCTTTGCTCTTCTATTTACAGTGTGTTAAGATGAAAAGATTTGAAATCTTTCTTCTTCCTTGATATAGGCAATTGCAGTATAAATTTCACTCTTAAGCATTGATTTAGTTGCATCTGTTGAGTATTGATTTTGTTTTGTCTTCATTTTCATGCGTCAAGATACCTTTGACCAGCAAAATACCCTGTGTTATTTGCGTAGTAGATAGAGTCAACAGAAAAAGTTGAGGGCATGGAGAAAATCGAGACCTTGTTACTCCTGAAACCCATTGGCAGCACACCAGTGGGTATCCTCTCACTTAGGGGTAGCTCTTCTATGGCACTTAGTTTGTTTAAACTACCTTACTAATCTATGAAAGCTTGAGGGAGTACAGCTGCTCTAAGAATCTCAGTATCATGTGGGGTTTTTTAGCATCTTTTCTGTTTTATTTAAGTATAACATATATGCCATAAAATCCATCTAGTTAGATAATTTTTAGTAATCATCATTGTGTGCAGCTATCATCACAATTCAGCTGTAAAACTTTTCACTTTGAAAAATTCTGTCTTGGCCATTTGCAGGCTATTCCTGCTCCCACTCCCATTTTTGGAAAACCACTCAGCTGTGTTCAAGGTCTGCAATTTTACTCTTCCTGGATATTTTATATAATGGAATCATGCAATATGTAGTCTTTGTATGTGGCTTTTTGCACGTAGCATAATTTTTATAAAATCTTTAATCAATACTTAAATATTTGGTTAATGGAATGAATTAACTTATTTAGGAATAGTTGCATTAACACTTTTTCACAAATAGTAAAAGTGCACATAGGATAGTGCTCATTTAATTTCTAACATATAATATTTTCCAAAAAGATTCTGATAATAGAGAACATATAAGTGAACAATTTAAATGAATTAAAATACTTATAAATCAGACCTGAAAAATTACAATAAACCTCCAGTGCTTTTTTTTTTTTATTCTCTACAAACAAATTTGGCTAAAATAGCCTTACTGTGTTTCTGCATGAACACAGAGTTAACTTTTACAATGAATTAAAAGATTTGTATTTGCCCTATGTTAAAAACGTATCTCACCGATGCTGACCAACTGTGGCTTTCAGCATTATCATTACTTTCATCCTGCACTCATCTCGCACGACTCATCTCCTCCTTTATCACAGAGAACTGCGCCTCAGACACGTTTTCTAGATTTTATTGCTTCAACAGTTTGCGCTTTGTTGGAGATCAGTTCATCCTTCTGTCTGATACTAATTAAAGTGCCATATTTACTCCATATTTTCAATAAACTTAATCAAGATTTTTATCCGTTGCCTATTTCATTCCTGTAGTTCAGATTTCCTGCCAGCAATTAGGTGGAAACAGCATGTGAGATGGGTACACAACTCAGCATACAGGACCTGGGGTCTAATGAAAGTGGTGTTGATGGACAAGTTTGATTTATAGAGCAGCAGTGGGGCACTCTAATTTGTGAAAGTTTTGTTTATAATTTTTATTTTTTCAAATAGGTAAGGGAATGTGGGGAAAGGATTTTTTAATTACAGAGAAAACACTATTATTTACAGATTTTTTTTTTCTGTTTTTGACTGGGGCTGGGTTTGAGCCTGCCACCTCCGGCATATGGGACCGGCACCCTACCTCTTTGAGCGACAGGTGCCGCCCTATTTATAGATTTTTTAAGTCATTGCCTGATAGTCTCTTGTGAACCAGAAAAAGTTTTGTTCTCTGTGAATGAGGTACAGAACAATTGTTGCTGTGCTTTTAGAACATTTGGTCATAAGCAGACATTTCCCTTATTTCAGTATTAGTCTATACCCTTAATGGTACCACCAGGAAAAGAAGTGGAGGGATATTAAGAGAGGTGAACAGTTGTGGGTGAGGGGAAACAATTTGTTCTGGGCATGTACAAGTCATAAATTTCCTAATATGTACTGATCTTTTATACCCTACAAGTGGTGAGCATCCTTTAAGTGCCTATGCAAACATATCCCATGGAGGGGACTGGGGAAATAAAATCAAGGAAAATGATAATTAAATACACAGAGGAAAGAACATATAGCTTGAGATCTAACCTCTAATAAGTTTGTAAGTGTGTGATACAGTACTACTATAAAGTAAAGGTGTCCTGATAATCAGAATAGTGAAGTAAGTATTGGTTACATTTTTTAAAAACACCAGGAAACAGCTTTGTTTTTGTCATGCCCTCTGACTCTCTTTATCCCATTATGCTCTTTTATGAAAAGCCTTTCTAAACTAATGGGTCTTTCCTCCCCACACTCCTGAATGTAATAAAATACAAAGGCAAAAAGCAATAAGAAAAACTGATGAGTTGTGCACCATTAGGTACGTATATTTATGGATATTATGATAGAACACTCTCTTACTTTATGAAAATGATAGGAAATGCAGTCTTTAGTATCCGTTTCTGCAAACTTAAAATTCTTAAGCAGAATTGTGGTATACTGTCAGACTATTGGAAAGAATATTACAGCTACAAATGGAAAGTTTATCTGAATGACCAGGTACTGTGACAGTGTTTAAAAGATATTAAATATAGACCACATATATACCAGCAGAACCTAACCACGCTTTAAAAAAGTATATTAGTTTCCGTTTTAATTTAAAATGTCAGAATTCCCACCAGCAGTGGGAATGAAAATGAATACATTCCTTTTGGAAAGATGTTTGGAAAACACTTAGGGATCTAAAAATAGACCTACCATTTGATCCTATAATTCCTCTACTAGGTATATATCCAGAAGACCCCAAATCACATTATAATAAAGATATTTGTACCAGAATTTTTATTGCAGCCCAATTCACCATTCCTTACCCCTTACCCCATTCCTAAGATGGATGTGGTACTTAGTTCAATGTAAGCATTTCTCATTGTATATCGAAGCAGTATCCTGAACCCCATAATGGCTAAGTCATGGAAGAAGCCTAAGTGCCCATCAACCCTTGAATGGATTAATAAATTGTGGTATATGTACACCATGGAATATTACACAGCCTTTAAAAAAGATGGAGACTTTACCTCTTTCATGTTTACATGGATGGAGCTGGAACATATTATTTTTAGCAAAGTATCTCAAGAATGGAAGAAAAAGTATCCAATGTACTCAGCCCTACTATGAAACCAATTTATAGCTTTCATATGAAAGCTATAACCCAATTATAGCCCAAGAATATGGGAAAAGGAGAGAGGGAGGGAAGGGAAGAGGGGAGGATGAGTGGAAGGAGGGTAACCAGTGGGACCACATCTACAATGCATCTTAGAAGGGTACAGGTGAAACTTACTAAATGTAGAATATAAATGTCTTAACACAATAACTAAGAAAGTGCTGTGAAGGCTATGTTAACTAGTCTGATGAAAATATTTCAAATTGTATATAAAACCATCACATTGTACCCCATGATTACATTAATGTACACAGCTATGATTTAATAAAAAAAGAAAAAGAAAGAAATGAGTATAATTGTGATGGATGTGGTACTTAGTTCAATGTAAGCATTTCTCATTGTATATCAAAGCAGTACCCTGAACCTCATAAATGCATCAACGAACAAAGTTATGATTTAGTAAAAAATAATAATAATAAATAAAATGTCAGAATTATTTTTGAAGTATAATTCATTAATCAGCTATTCTTATAGAGATAAAATATGCTACATTTTATATGATCTATTAAAAAGTGCCTGTTTTCATGTGCCTGTTTGAAAGAGAAAACATTCAAACTGTAGTAGTTTGCCTCTTTAAAACTGTGCAGATTATTTCCTCTTATAGAAATAAATTCACTAGAAGTAACATTTTTTAAGACTAATATTGCTGGTGTAGAATAAAATGAAACCTAAAGAGCAACCATTGGCCAAATACCAAGATCTCATTCACTGGGACTTTATTTGCAAGTAGAGGATGCTAACCTGGGGGTCCTCATGACTGGAGGCATCTGAAGTGGTGAGAAAATGTGATGGACTTAGGTTCCAGATGCTGCCTGAAGAGCATGAATGAGCTCCAGGGAAAAACAGCAGGAAATGCGAGAAAAAGTTTATATAATTACGATTATTAAAATTTCTGTAGATTTACAGCTTGTGAAAACTTCCCTATATATTCCATGACTTTTTTTTCAGAGCAACTTTTTGTAGATGTTACTTTTATCTCATTTGATTTATGTAACCAATTATAGAATGGATTAAATTTGGCAAGGTATAAGTGGCAAGCTTAATTCTCATCCCAGTACTATCTACAGACCCTCTCAAGATCTATCATTTGAGGTCAATCAAGATCTTGAGGTCTATCAAGATCTCCTTCTGTATCTCTCTCATATCTTAAAGATGTGTTAATAGGTATTATACCTTTTCTCCCTCATATCTTAAAGATGTCATAATAGGTATTATACCTTTTCTCGTCACTTTCAGGCATTAAAGACCATGTTCAAGTATCAACATTCTCAGACCAGCTTAAATCAAAACACACACAGTTCACAACTTTTTCCTTTCTTTCCAGCCCACTCATTCACTCATTTCATTACCCTTCCCTTTTTGTTTTACGTGTTCTCTCTTCTTTCTACAACTATTGGTTAGGGTTGGGCTTGGTAGGAGGAAAAGAGAAGGGTCAGGATATCTGTGTGTACTTGCTCTTTCTCAGTTCTGTCTTGGCGTGCACATGCCCGTGTCCACCTAGAACTTTTTTCTGGTGCATCATTAGGAGTTCTGATCATACCCCATTTCCTCAAAGGATGATAATACATCTTATGGCTACCCTTTTTCCTCCTGCCCTGAGCGACTCGTTCAGTATTCTCTTCTTGTTTTTATTTAATTTCCTTAGCAATGGCTCAAATTGCTAAGCTCCTGATGACAAAGGCTGTATATTATACCTGCTGGCCCCGATTAGCATGACAACACAATCATAGGGCTCAGTAGACACTCAGTCTAGCTAAAGTGTTTATCTACTAGTTAGAATATCAGACATAGGCTCCCAGTAGGCTTAGGGTATGACACATAGACCAGCACCTGCCTAGAGTAACAGGAAGTCCGGTCTTTCTTCTCCCATCCCAACCTCCTCTTTTTTTAGAAGTTCCATAGAAATCACATTTACTTGAAAGGGTCAGTTCTTTTTCTTGAGTGTGTTCACTTTAAGCTGGGGCTGTGCTAATCTGGCTGGAACAATGTTTTTCAAACTATGAGAATACCTGGAGCAAAAAAAGAAACTTCACAATGGACCTAATGGACCTAAAGGAACAAGCACATTTGAATAGGATTGTCATGTGAATCTTCTAGGCCCCTAAGTCCTCTTTCTGAAAGCTCTTCTGTCTAGGAAAGAAAGGCCTACTATGTTCAAATCATCATTTTCAGCATCCTTTGAAGTCACCCTTCTCCTATTTTATAAAAGAAGGTGCACCTTTCACCTAGCCTAAGTCTTACAGTGCTAGTTCTTGTCCTAGAGAAACATCCATGGCACCATTTGAAAGGAAAATGCATATTACTCTTAGTTTTGAGAAAGTGATTGACTGATGATACACTAAATCCTTCTGCAAACTAGGTGGCTTCTACTTAGCGTTCCATAAAGTTGATGGATTTATGCAAGTATCCACCTGATAAATAATTGAAAAAGAGTTTTTCCTTATTAATCACTGCATGGTTTGGGGACGTTTAAATAGGCAGGAATTGAACAAATTGATGGAAATCACTGTAATAATGTTCTCATCTACTTAAAGCTTACACCAGAAAAACAAAACAAAAACTGGATTAAAATTGATGCTGAACTCTGTCTCAGTCTAGAATTCAGTTATGAGTACATCAACTGATTGGAAGAAGAAGCACTCTCCATTTCATTAGATGTGCGTGTCTAGTAAGCAAATTTTTTATATTTATTATTCATGCACTATTAATGCATTATTAATGTTTGTGATATGTTTGTTTTAGATCACTTGGGTACTGCTAATAATTCTAATAAAAGCTTAATTCAGGAATTTTTAGTATCAGAACCTTATGAGCCAAAAAGAAATATTTTAATATTATTATAAATCAGTGCAAATAATTATGATAGAGTTATTAATGTACAGACATTAACATTCATTACAGTAGACTGAAATTCTAAGTTTCTGAGAGGAAAACAGAATCAAAGAGTTCAAGGAAAATAATATAAATTTCTACTTAAAAAGAGTTGTGCAGGTATTTTTCTAAATGAATTATGGTGGGGTGATATTGATATAATACCAGTCATGTATTGCATAAGGATGTTTTGGTCAACAATAAACAGCATAAATGACAGAGATGCTGTAAGATTATAAGGAGCTGAAAAATGCCCATCTCCTACTCATAGCTATCAGAATGTCAGAGTGCAGTTATTTTTAATGCATTTCATGTAGCCTAAGCAGAGAGTGTTTTTAAAGTCTAAAGTACTGTGCAGTGATGGCCTAGGTCTTCAGGTTTGTCCACCACTCACGGACTCACTCCCAGCCCTGTATGCTCCATTCATGGCACATGCCCCATAGAAGCGCCTTTTGAAAACGTCTCTTACTGTACCTTTTAAACAGGTCTAGGTATGTTTAGATACACAAATGCATATCACTGTGTCACAGTTGCTACAGTGTTCAGGACAGTGACATTCTGTGCAGGTTGTAGCCCAGGAGAAGTTGGCTAAACCACATAGTCTTGGTGTGTAGTACATGTCATCTGAGTTTATATAAGTATGTTCTACACAACACAAGCACAAAATTGCCTACCAATGCGTTTTTGGAACACATGCCTATTACTAAGGGATGCGTGGCTGTACTTAGATTCCATTGCCTTGACTCAAGAATGACATCACAATTTTATGTTAAATGTTGATGTTTAGCATGCACCAGAAATTATAGTTACAAACCCTGTATTTTAAAAATTTCTAGATGTCTACTTAAGAATGTGTGAAGAGTTAGGTGGGTTTGGTGGCCCATGCCTGCAGTCCAGCTACTGAACAGACTGAGGCAAGTAGATCTCTGGGGCCCAGGATTTTCAGGTTGCACTTGGTTGTAATCATGCCATTGCATTTCAACCCAAGGAGCAGAGCAATATCCTAACTTAAAAAAAAAAAGTATAAAGAGGATCCATAACTTTTCAAAATTAGTTTAGGATGTGCATGAGAAAAAAATTGAAGGCTGCTCTTTTAGGTTGCGTCATGTCACGTATTGGAGCCTGAAGTAAGTCCTGAGGTCCAAAGACGTTCCTGTCACCATGTTTCACGTGCAGACTTCTGAACCCACATAGTCAGAAGAAGTGCTTTTATTCTTTGAGGCTTCTACCTTTACATGTGGAGGTCAGGCCAGCAGTCTGTGAGACAGGCCTAGGTCTCCCTTCCTGCAGTGCTGTTGATGCGGATCTTTACCCATCGTAGGGCTCCCAAGGGGGCAGTAGAGCATTAATATTTTTTTGAGACACAAGCCCAGTAAAAACTACTTAGAATATAGCCATGAAGAGGAAGTGGAGGTGGCACATATGAAGGATTTGTCAGCATTCTCAGAATAATCAATGAATGAAAGAAAATGATAATATCCAAAGTTAAGAAGGACATTTTAAGAAGACTAGCTGAATATTGATACAAGAATCTGTAGTATTTAAAAATAGGAAGAAAATACACTGGGTGAAAGTTAAAGAAATAGGCTTTTTCTTTTTTTAAACTTTGAAATTATTTAATTGACAAAGATTGTGTATATTTAAGGCATCCAACATGATTATGCGGTATACACATATTTTGGGTACTATTATAATCAAATTAGTTGACACATCTATTACAACCCATGCTGTAAACTTATTTGTCTCCCAGAAATTGCTTGTCTTATAACTGAAAATCAGCATTTCCCCACCACCACCCTCTGGCAAGCACTGTTAGTCTCTTTGTGTCTGTGAATTTGGCTTTAATTAGATTCCACATATATGCAAGTAGTAGAATTTTTAAAAATTAAAAATTTCAGGATTTTAGGATGTTGATTATAAGGTGATTACAGTGGGTATTTAGCAGGATAACATTGTTTTAAGAGAAAAGAGGAGACATACTGGTGTATAAATCCTAGCTTTGGCATGGATTAGCCAGTGGATTTATTGCTTAAGGCTATTTGAATCTGCTCCCTCCACGGTAAAATGGGGATAACAGGACTTGCTTCTCAGATTAGGTCATGAATTAACTGGGGTGGTGACTGTAGGAACACTCAGTCACGATCTGCTTATACCCCTCCCATACACTGTTTTTTCTTTTAGCCTTTGGTTAGTGTGCTTACTTTTGTATTTCTTTACTCATGTGTGCATTGCTTCATTTAAACTTTTTTTTCTTAGTATTCTATTTTTAGAGTAGAAGTTTTCAGGAGGGGCCCAACACTGAATGAATGATTGAGTACTTTTAACAATGTCAACAACATCACTTTATGAAGCAGATTGTGCTTTCGTCTCTGAGTCCTGCCTGAGATTTTTGGCTTGGGTGTTTTATTATCATCTAATATTTATCTGATAAGCATCCCCGAGTCATTTTTGTCAAGATTTGAGAGTTGGTTTCAATCAAAAGCAGACAGTATTCACTGTGAATAATGCCCTGTGTTGGTTATGAAGGGACCACTCTTTGGTTGTCATATATTCAATATCAACCTCGGTTTTGTTTCTCAGTTGATGTCAGTGAAGATTTACATCTGCTCTGATAAGTTGCACCTGTCAAAGGGTCTTTCTCGCTATGCAGCAGAGCATCACAACCATTGTTGACAGTAATGCTGCGGCCCTATCTGCTATGTCGGCACCACATTAAGGCATTACAATTGCTACCAGGTCTGGAGCTGAGGAATTAAAATGCAGATGGGGAATCCCACTATCACCAATAGGAGAATTGGCAAGGACAAGATAATCCTAAATTGAATGCAACCTTATATTATTAGTATTCAATATGGGGAAGTCCGAAAGAGTCCAAAACAATATCTTGGAACTCTTTGCAGACCTTTGTTGGTCTGAAGAGAATAGAGAAGTTTGTTTCTGAAAATCAGAGTATTCAGATAACCTGGGTGATCTAGCAGAGTGAAAGACAAAAACGCACACCTCTGGAGCTGTACACACGGGCTTCCCCTGACCTGGTGCTGCCCCGGAGGTCTGGTTAATATTTCTAGACCTGTTCAGCTTGGGAAAGATGTTGCACTCAGGTTGATCTCAGAACACTTTCTTCCTAGCACTGTTTTAAACCTAAACAGAATGCAATGTTGATACAATATATTATAATGGATTTCACTTTTTATATTAACTCTAGTGACTTCTGTATGGCTTCATAGAAAAAAGTTTACTGCGTATCCATTTGCGTGTTTATGTGTACGCACATTATTACATAGAGATTTTTTCAGATGGTGTGTGCCATGTAATTGCAATTGTTGTAAGATGAAGGTCGACATTCTTTGCCAGTAAATTTAGTTTACATATATTTTACACACCTCCTATCTCATACATTCAATTGGGGTAATTTCCATTTAAAAAAAATGAATTTTCACTTGTTTACTTCAATTTGGTCATGATTCTAATTTATCCATTGTATAATTTTATGTATATAAATTCACTACAAGTTCTGCTGCATTAAAAGAAACTTTCAGGTCAACTAAAAGTAACATCTGAGTAACATTTTTTCCTTACTGAGGCACTATTATTAATAAATGAATAACAGTGATTTTCTTCCTCACATTTTATTAATATTTATAAGATTTTTTGTCACTACATTGTTTAGTAAGGTTAACTGAGAGGTGATTGTTTTTAACTTAATATAGTTATTTTTTAAAAATCATAGTTTCTAAGCCTTCTTGTTTAAAAAGATTTAAGTCTTCTACAATTTTGCTAAGTATCAGGTAACTTTTGCAACATGGAGCCCATTGTTCATAGTATTTTCTCCATCCCTTTGAAATTGGAAGAAAATGTTTTAAGTGTATTGTTACATGGGAGATATAACAGTATTTTCCTTATGTTTTATTTTGTTTTTAGAAACAAATAAGTCCATATAAATTTCAGTGGGTTTTTTGTTTTTATTTTTTACACTTATATATTTTCCACATTAAAACTACAGGCTCTGGAAACATTCCTACAAAGATATTTCTATAGTAGTATTTAAAAAGACATTTTTAAAGATGGAACAACAAGCCCATTTTTAATTTATTTTCCTCTCAGAAAAAAACTTCATTGGCTTAAGACTTCCAAAGAAATCACAATGATAGTTAAAAGTGCAAAAGCAATAAAAGGGAAGAATTAGTCAATTTTTAGACAAGTCACACTTTTGTGTTCCTGGCTCACATTTCCTTATTACATAAAATGCAAGATAGATTTGGTTGGCAAATATTTGAAGTGTTCTGGCCCATAAAATAGCAAAATTTTACCTGGAGCAAATCTGTGAAATTCTCACTATGTTCTAATGTTTAATTTTCCTTTTTTTTTTTTTGCCATAATGTAGCTTTGCTGGCAGATGGCAGCTTTTGGATCATACTGAATTTGGCAAATTCTCACAAGAATCTTCAAAAATTTTAATATTTGCATGTGAAAAACATCACAAATTTCATATAAGTCTACCAAAATGATAGCAAGGATGTCTTCTTGCTAATATTTTCCTTATATTTATGTCCTGATTATTTCAATTTCAAGTAGGGTAGATGTCTAGGAAAAAGAAAGTGAAACAGTATTTGTTCACTATGAATATCAAATTTAACCTATCATCATCCTCACTAAAAGGCTATATTTCTTCATGTATTATTTTTATTAAAATCAGCATCTAAAGGTCAGTGTCTACATGAATATTAAACAACTTTATGTGTAGGTTACCTTTGAAAACTCAAAATGCTTATGTCCAGTGTTTTGTTTTACATGTGAGCAGTGTTCCATGCTTTCCTATTGTCACAGCTTCTCTCTGAAAATCCTGGATTCTAGGTAAAGGCTACTGACTCATTAGTTGTATGGTCCATGAAACCTTTGGTAAGTAGGACCAAAACAGACGTGAGTTATTTTGAGTTCAGCACTGAATAACTCGTGTCATGGCAAAATCTTATTGGACTTTATTATTTATTTGAATTCTTTACTAAGCCCATCATCCTATTGATAGGTGGACTAGAATTAGAGAATAGTTTACCTCCAACTTCCCTTCAAATAAGGGTCCTTATTTCTGCTGCTGCAAACTCATTAAAATTGTACAGCTAACAGTATTTCTGGAAGGCTCACGGTAAGTTTATGGATTGAATGCTGTTAGTCACTTTTATGACGACACTTACAGATGGACTTGTTTCCCGCATAATCACACGGATTGATGATTACATTAAAATTTCATCATTAATATTTTCTTGGGCATATGTGTTAACGTTTCATGGCTTAGTTTGTCAGAGAAGGGCCCCAACCTAGCCAGTGACCTCTGCTGTTTTCCCACAGTCGGTGGGATCTTTAGAAAGAGGAAGCTTATTTACACCACGCTGAGTCTGGTTTTGTGGCTTCTCCTGCCTGCTGCTGCTCTTTCTGGTCACAAAGAGGCTAATTCCTTCGCTTAGCTTGCCTGTGTTGTTGTGCTTGTTTTCTTCCCATTGTGCAGCTTCTGGTGGCCCAAAAGTGTCCATCCATTTTGTAACCATCCTTGCTTTAAAATCTATGTAAAGATGTAATAATCAAACAGCAGATTCTTATAAATTGGTCAAAACGATTCAGTTTTATAGCACCCCTTCTGTGAATGAAGATATATTACAAGGAAGGTAATTGATCTAGGTGTATTTATCCATATGGTATGGATGAGCAAGAATTTCACAGGAAAAGAGAATCACTCTCTGTAATTAGATAGGAGACAGCTGTAGTGTAGTTACTTTAATGTGTATTATGTGTAATATTGCATGCCGTATTGTCCATTTGAAAGAATCTTCTATAAAGGTGTCTATACCTGTGAAAGAATACGAAGAAATAGCTTTCAAGTTTAGAGAGAAAGCTGTTACTATAAGAATTCTACAATCAACAGAAACCGCTTTTTAGTTATTCGGATTAACATTGCGCGGCTTATCTTTCTTCTGTTGGGATATTGTATAGACTTTTGAAATTCAACATACTCAAAACAGAAGCACTTATTTTTCACCTTTAAACCCACTCTTCCTTTTCCGTTTTACCATCTCAGGTGTGTGGTGTTTGTATCTACAGAGATGTCAGAAAATTGAGCGTGTATTATTTCTCCCACTTTCTGATTCCCACAGCTACATTCGATGCTGTTTCCTTAGAACCCAGCAACTCTGTATCCCTCTTGCACCATCATCACCAATGCCTCGGGCCGCTCCTTGTTTTATTTCAGGAGCCTGTATTTGATCTGCCTTCCTCTTAGCTCTGTCCCAGTGCATCTCTCCAGCTTGGACTCTGTGCCCCGACCTTCACGTCCTAAGCAGGAGCTCTGTTGCTTTATGGTGGGAGTTGTTTTTAAAAAGTGGGACAGTCCTCCACCTATTGGTTATTTAGCCTCCTTGGCTTCTGTTCACACACATTTTACAATACCCCTGAAGAGCGGATACCATCTCCGGGAAGAGCGCTGTCTGTCCTCTTCATGGCCTTCCTGGTTTCATTCTGCACCTGGCTACCTACCCTTTACTTTGTCTCAAAGGCTGAATTTAGAGTGTTCTTCTCAGTGGGGCTTTCTCTGAGCACCTGTTCCCCTCCTCCCTCGGAGAGCTTCCCCAACACCCTGTGTGTTCTCAGTCCCCAGAACTCTCACTGTGGGTGCTAGATGTCTCCGTATTCTGCCCTTCAAAAACTGTAGGGTCCCCAGAGACAGAGCTCAGTCTCACTTAGCATCCTATCTCCACTCTCTAACCCTATTTGATGAATCATTTGACCTCCAGTACCCGCCAGCAGTATTATCTTGAATCTGTTAATATTAATGAAATATCAGTGGGAATAATTCATTTTAGGAAAGATACTAATTAAATATGCACATAGAACTATGTACTTACTAGCCTTCTGGTATTCCTGCGTGGGGAAGTTAAACATGAATCTGAATGGACTTGATAGCAGCTGAGAGCCCGTTGTCACCCCAGTTTCCACCTACTACACAATTAAGTACAATCTGCTAAGTGGCATTGTACAAATCATTTTTTATAGCCGAACCTTCCTTCACAAATTGCAAATAATACAACATTAGCATTCCATCTTGTACATTCAAAACATTTTTGCAGCTAAAAAATCAGGATATATTATTAAAATCTCCTAACAAATCACATAGAAGGGTGCATGTGGCTCAATGGGTAGGGCGGTGGCCCCATATACTGAGGGTAGTGGGTTCAAACCCACCTCAGCCAAACTGCAACACAAAAATAGCCGGGCGTTATGGTGTGCGCCTGTAGTCCCAGCTACTCAGGAGGCTGAGGCAAGAGAAACACCCAAGCCCAAGAGCTGCAGGTTGCTGTTAGCTGTGACACCATGGCACTCTACCAAGCCCGACAAAGTGAGACTCTGTCTCTAAAAAAAATTAAAATAAATAAGTCACATACAAACTTTTGTAGAAAATACTCCTTAAATGTAAGCTGGAATTTTAATGTTCCCAACCCTATTATAATGTTCTAATTTTAAAAGCATGAAGGTATTTTTAAAAAGATGTCTTTGTAGTATAAAGGCAGAATAATTTTATTTAACCAAACACACAACTGTGCTTGTTTTTGCTAAAAAATTTTCCACCCACATTGCTTGGTACTGACTTTTGCATATGTTAAGAAAGACTAACAAAGCAATAACTAGAAATATTTTCACATAGGTAATCTAAGAAAAAGGCAATTATAGTTTCAAATAATTAACTATCTAACCAGGCAGCTAAATTCCATCTGTTTTGTAAACAGATATGATTTTTATGTTCAAAGGATGCAGATCATATTGAATTAGAATGGCGTTTTTTTATGTTATTCCCTTTTCAAAATTGTAAAAGAAAATGTGCCCAGTCTTCCTTTGCCACAGGTTCTGTGTGCCTTCATTGAAAAATTGCCTGTATAGACTTCTCCCTCAGTAAATTGGAATATAAATCCTGAAAAAATCCAAATTTTTTATTTTCCCAAAGTTATGAGCATCGTAGACATATTATTTGATTGATTAATGTCTGTGGCGAATTTGAAGGGAAGTTGGAGGTAAACTAGTCTCTAACTTTTGAAGAGCATTTGATCTTTACAATAGATACAAGTGGACTTTGCCTTAGTATTTTGTTATTTATTTCAGAGAAGAATTTTTAGTGAATAAAAGTGATCAGAAATTCATCTTCGAGACAAAAATTATGGTTAATATTTAGTATGGTTAACTTCTGTCAGGTATACTGAATAATTATCTTAAGCAGAGTACAGATGCAGTGAGACCTGTCATCCTCCAAGGGACCCCCCACACTAATACTCCCCTTTGGAGGTTAGGATTTCAGCGTATGAATTTTAGGGATCCACATACATTTGGACCATAGCACCTAAACTCAGGTAAATTATGAGCAAACATTTTTTTCTTATTTTTATACATATGGATTTATACCATGCATTTCTCTTATCAGTGGGTTTTTGAATATAAGAATATGCGTGGACATCCTTTCAGGTCAGGATATACAGAGATAATCTTCCTTTAAACATAAACATAATAATTCACAGTGTAAATGCAGCAGAATTTATTCAACTTCTCCTCTCCTCATGAACATTCAGGGCTTTTCTCCCCCCACCACAAAATGCTGAAATAAACACAGTGAATGTATCCTTACAGACTGATACTTTTATTTTTGTAAGGTAGATTCTCCTTCAATGGACATGTACACTGAAAAATTTTAGAAACACTGTCACCCTAAACAGTTACTGTTCTTTACAACCTATTCCTTTCTAGAACTTTGCAAAGTTGCAGAAAATAAATTCTTTTTCCAGGCAACTTCTTGTGAAGAATGATATGGTCCTCAAGTCTTCTTCATGGTTTAGCCTCAATTTAGCATATGTGGACAAAGAATGTGGACAGGTGAAACATCTCTGTATTCCCATACTCCTAGTTTACAGCTGAGGGAGTGCTGGCTAACCACTCACGTTGAGCAGGTGCTAAGCGTCCAGGATGCCAGGTTTTCAGGGGAGATGTTCATATTAATGAACTCCTATTGCGGACCCCCACCTATTACCACATACAAAAATTGACCCTTGCCGAATAAATGTTCTAAATTTAAGACAGGAAATAATAAAAAAAAAAATGGAAGAAAGTCTGGGGAAACTCTAGAATTGGCCTGGGAAAAGATTTTTATGAAAAGACCTTGGTAATTGCAGCAACACCAAAAATAAATAAATGGGACATGATCAAGCTGAAAACCTTCCGCACAGCTAAGGGTACCACAATGAAAACAAACAGACAGCCTTCAGAATGGGAAAAGATATTTGCATGCTATAAATCTGAAGGAGGGCTATCTAGTGAATAAGAAATGAGCAAACAATCCCATTTGAAGAGGCTTGAACAGAAAGTTCTCTGAGAAAGACAGATGAAGGGCAGCAAATACATGAAAAAATGTTCATTGTCCGTGGTCATTAGAGAAATGCAAATCAAAACTACTCTGAGGTCTCACCTAACCCCAGTAAGAATAACCCACATCACAAAGTCCCAGAGATGCAGATGGTAGCAGGGGTGTGGAGAGAAGGAAATACTTTTGCTCTGCTGGTGGGATCATAAACTAATACAGCCTCTATGGAAAAAACTCTGCAGAGTCCTCAAAGAGCTGAAAGTAAACCTCCCATTGATCTGCAATTCCGTTGCAGGTATCTACCCAGAAGAAGAAAAAAAATCATCTTACCATAATGACTTTTGCATTAGACTGTCCATTGTAGCTCCGTTCACAGTCACCAAATGTGGAATCAACTCTAGGGCCCATCAACTCATGAAAGGATTAATAAACTTTGGTATACACACACACACACACACAACATGGAATACCGTTTGGCCATAGAAAAGTTAAGAGACTTTACATCTTTTATATTTATGGGGATGGAATTGAAACACATACTTCTTAGTAAAGTATCACAAGAATGGGCAAGCAAGTATCCTGTGTACTCAATGCTAATATGAAACCCATGGGAAGGCCAACATGAGAGAAAAAACAATTGCATTCAAATGGAGGGGGAGGTGGGAAAGGGAGCAGGGCCTGGGAGGGTGATTGGCAAGCTTTGCCCTAAAGTGGACAATGTGGGTTCACCCCCCAGGTAAAGGGCCCAACTACAACTTCTCACTTTACCTAAGAAACACAAACGATGTAACCAAATTATTTGTACCCTCAGGTTAATCTGAAATTTTCTTTAAGTAATAAGAAAAACAAATTGTGCTCAGTTTTAAAACAAGGTTTGTGTTTTAGCTTTGGATGTAAGAATTTTCCCCTTGTCTCTATCCTTTTAAAAATGCCATTTCTGCCACATTCTCCAAACCTTGTTAGAAATAATAACACATACAAGCAAGTCTTTCAAAAATATATTATGTAGCAAACAGTTCTGAAGGTATATTTGTTTATAGGTCTAAAAATGAAGCTACAGTTACTGTGATGCGTTTTGACTTGACTGCCATGTGGCTCAATCGGAAGGCACATGTGACAGCAAATGTTTATTTTATAAGCCTTTAAATTGTTAGAGGTGGTATGTATTTGACTTACTGATTTATTTTTTCTGAATAATTAGGCAGGACTTGTTAGTTTTCCTATCTGTAGATAATAAAATAGATCCTCAAAAAATTTAAGTTACATACCTAAATTAACTCAACTCTTGAGCAGCAAAACCCGTATTCCAGTCCAGTCCTCAAAGTCTTCCTATGCATCATTGTCTTCTCCCTGGAATGTGTGATGTGTACATTTTATGCCCAGAGCAGTGTTGGTTGCAGTAGGGGGTAGGGAGGTAGCTATAGTAGTCTTTTAGCTGTAGTTGCTAAAAGATATCAGAACATAGCAAGGTGATGCAGTGGATTTCTGCCTCACCACAAAGGCCGCCATGCAGCTTTTCTCAATGTGCGATATTTGCTTACATGTCGCTCTTTGGCCTCAAGCCTGAGTGTCTGGAATCTAGAGTCTGTGGCCTCAGGCCCGAGTGTCTGGAGTCCAGAGTCTGTTTTTCTTCATCTTTGTATTTTCATCATTCACACCAGCGATAGCACATAATAGATATTTATGCTGTATTAGATATCTCTCCAGAGTACACACAAATGAGAACTGTAAACACTGAAAATATAATTATTTAAATGTTCCTTTAAGTCCAAGGTAAGTAAAAATATAGATGATAGCAGCGATTTCCACCCTTCTAGTATCTTCACAGACCTCTTCTTTTGAGGGTCTATTTCCACCCTCCCCCCCCCACAAATCAATTTAAATGCCTAAGGTTTAAAAGCTTAACTGCATAGCAATTTTGTTCCAATGCATCTTAAAAGTTAGTTGTTACCAGCCATCAGGTTAGGATTTTCTTTGCTGAGCATTGGGCACCATAGGAAGAGGAAGCAGCAAGATACTGGCAGTGACAGTCTACTTGGTGAAGACTGCCAGGTCACACTGCTAGGTCACACTCCTGCAAGGCTGCGTGACACACGCCACCTTTCTGTAGGGGACCATGTTACTATAGCCACTGGCTGTTCCTGCTGGGTTGGGGCCTTCTCCATAGACCTTAGGACCTGCTGCTCTCTGCTTCATGCCTTCTGTGCCCTTGTCGAGTGCCTGGTGTTTTTGGAAATCATCTCAGGCCACTCTGTGCTCCCTGGAATCTGAGGTGTTTCTGTAATGCAGGGACTTGTCCTACCGCTTCCATCAACTTATGTGCAATTGGAAATTCTCTTCATTTTAACTAAAGAAACTGTCATTTAGAAAAGACCAAAAAGGGCAGCACCTGTGGCTCATCGAGTAGGGCGCTGGCCCCATATGCCAAAGGTGGCAGGTTCAAACCCAGCCTCAATTGAACTGCAAAACAGAAAAATAGTCGGGCGTTGAGGTGGGCGCCTGTAGTCCCAGCTAATCGGGAGACTGAGGCAGGAGAATCACCTAAGCCCAGGAGTTGGAGGTTGCTGTGAGCTGTGTGATGCCATGGCACTCTACTAAGGTGAGACTCCATCTCTAAAAAAAAAAAAAAAAAAAAAGGGAAAAGAGAAAAGACTAAAAAAAATGTTGTTTTATCTGCAGAGAGATTCCAGGAGAACTATTTCCAGAGAAAATGTAATAAACCCACATGGTCTTTCCCCTTAAATTGCTCCATGATACGGCTCTAAGGCAGGACCAGGACTTTTTTCCCTTTGGAGCAGTCAGGAACAACTGAGTAGCATCAACTTTTATCTTTTAAATGTGAGTAATTAAGAATAAGATGTACCAATACTATATATTATAGTACTTGACAACTCCAAGGCCTTCAAAAAAATATCAATAAAACATTTTCACTCTCTTATATGACTGGCCCTAAAGAACATTAAACTCAAGCACCCCTTTTAATGTTATGAAATTAGGCATTAATTGTTGGAAGACAATCTGATAAAGCAAGTACTATAATAGGTACTGATGGACATTCCAACTTGCAGTAGTAATATACTGAATGGAATATCTAGGGATAATTACCACATATACTCTCACAATTTGAAACCCTGTATTTTAAATTTCTATGCTACTTTTTAAAGGATAATGCATTAATCCTATTGCATTTGAAAAGGTTTTTTCCAGTTCATATAACACATCTAGCTTTTATTTTCATGTCAAAAACAGGAGCAATAGTCTCTCCTAATAGCTTCAAAGTTGAGGGTATAGAAACTGTGCAAACATAATATGTTGCTAAATTTTGACAGATAACTAATTATCATTGTATGCAGTATTGTGATCATTTCCACATGGTTGCATTTTATTTAAGATCCCCTTCATTCTGGGGATTTCATGTGTATATAACACACTTTATGCTTTAAAATTAAGTAAACTTATGTGTGGTATATCAATTATTTAGCCTGTTTTCTTATATATAAGTTTTTTTATCTTGGTTTTTATCTTATAAAAAGTTACACTTTTTTGTATTGTCTTGACCAAGTAAAATTGTAATGCAAGATGTGACAAATTGTTCTCTTTAAAATTTGGTGCTTCAAGCTAATGTCTTTGAACTATCCTGCTATGAGGAAGAGAAGGGGAGATTCTTGTGAGAGATTATGTCTCCTTTTTATGTCTAAAACCCAATTTTGTGGCTGGGCGCCTGTGCTCAACGGGCTAAGGCGCCAGCCACATACATCTGAGCTGGCAGGTTCAAATCCAGCCCGGGCCCACCAAACAACAATGACGACTGCAGCCCAAAAAGCAGCCTGGCATTATGGCAGGCACCTGTGGTCCCAGCTACTTGGGAGGCAGAAGAAGGACACTCGCTTGAACCTAGGAATTGGAGGTTGCTGTGAGCTGTGATGCCACAGCACACTATTCAGGGTGACAGCTTGAGGCTCTGTCTCAAAAAAAAAATAAAAAAATAAAACCCAATTTTGTGCTACCATGCTTGTTAGGCTTTCCCAGAAGAAAATGATATAAGTGTAATATGATTTCTTTCTACTCTGTATATGGAGGTTTAATGGCATAAATACTTCATAAAAAGAAATAAAGCCTTTAAATGACAATTTTATTCTGTTATTCTTGAGATTTTCAGAATCTGTGCAGCAAAAAATAAGAGAGAGAGAGAGAGAAAGTTACCTCTTTCGAAGGAAAAGGAAATATCTTATGAGACAATAGGGGAGGGAATGATGGAGAAGCCCTCAGTGTTTTTCTCTTATTATTAAAGTTACTATCACCCACCCTAACCCATCCCCAAATATTTTTCTGCATTAAAGTGCAAGATTTCATCCCAAGATTTCTTCTCTTCTCCTGTGTCATAAAAAGCTCTATTCATTATTTTAGAAAAATCCTCCCCAAAAGCCTAGATGGTAACTTAGTTACTTAAAGGGTATTTTCTTAGTTACTCCATTAATATTTGCAGCATGTCTGTATTTTAGACCATAAATTATTTTTTAAGGGAAGGTTGAAAAGACAGCATGCACAAATGCCTTGTGAGTAAAATAACTCGTAATTTATGCATCCTCCCTTTTCTTTTGCCCTTTCTCTTTCCCTCTCTTCTTTTCAATTCCTGCCCTCATTTTTTCTCTTTCTCTTCTTCTGCCTGTCTTTCTGTTTTTCTCCTTTGCCACGTTTTGCTGTTAGTTGATGTCTCTCTTATTCTCTTTGTAGTTTTTATATCTTGTTTGAATTTTAGGGTTGACATTTGATATTATGGAACTGATTAAAACATTGATAGTCAAAACTATCCATTTTCTTCAGGTAGCATCATTTTGCTTAGGCAGTAGAGCTCTACTAATGCTCCTATTACTCATATAAATACTAATAGGAATAATTAGCATTCAGTGTGCAGGTTCTGAGTCATGGGTGATGTTCTCTTGCAGGTGTTAACACTACTCACCTTCATGTATACTTCAACAGTATTATGAGGATAGTACTATTAAGTTATGGTGAAGTTGCTTGCCAGGAGTCCTTTTTGCATATTGGAGTTGGCGTCTGAGCCCAGACACTATCTCCGAGGTCTGAGGTCTTTCGCTCTAGCATACCGCCATTGGACTCTGCCATGGGCCAGGGCTCAGACACCGGCTGGCTCGGATCTTTTGATCTGACTTTTCTTCACAAATGTTTATGTGAAACTAAACATGGTATTTTTGTCATTAATTTCATTAAGGTTGTTATCTCTGATATGTTGCCATGCAGAATAATTCCTGTTGTTTAATTAAAAGGATAGCATCATATACTCCAATATCTTAAGTGATTGTGTGATTTACGAGTTAAATGTTCTTCTCATTGCCTAGAAATTCATGCTGTAATTCCACTTATTGGCATAGCTATATTGCATTTGATACATTATTAACCTCTGTGTAGCTCAATTTACATCTCTCAAATTGAAATTTCAAATAATTTCATAGTCAAAAGCAACAATGGTGATAGGACAATTTTTATAAAAGCCATTGATCACCCAGTTTTAAGTAATTAGATGGGTAGAAAAATACATTAGTGTTTTAAATAGTGTTTAAAAACATATTTAATATATGAACGTTTAAAACTGTTCTATAGATTAACTATTAAAATTGAAGATGATATTTGTTTATAATAAAATTTTGAAATCATACCAAATAATTTTAGATTTTATTTATTTTTTTTAATTTTTTATTTTTTTTGCAGTTTTTGGCAAGGGTTTCATTTGAACCCGCCACCTCCAGCATCTGGGATTGGTGCCCTACTCCTTTGAGCTACAAAGGAGGCTCAATTAGGGCACCACCCAAATTTTAGATTTTATATTACAATGTATTATTTAAAACTTTTGACTTGAGAGTGCTGGAAGATGGCAGCGGAGACAATCCCATAGCCCATCTTTCCCTGGTCAGCAGGTGAGAGGGTGGGAGCTCTGGATCTTTCCCCGTGTGAACTATTGGAGTGGACGGGCAGCTGGTGACATACAGAGACCGGGAGGATTGGCGCGTTTGAAATATAGTTCTTAACCATGGAAACTGTTGC
>CAUYON010199238.1:0-23017 GCA_963573935.1 Arctocebus calabarensis
CGTTGTGGTGGGCGCCTGCAGTCCCAGCTACTTGGGAGGCAGAGGCAAGAGACTCGCTTGAGCCCAGGAATTGGAGGTTGTTGTGAGCTGTGATGCCACAGCACTCTATCCAGGGTGACAGCTTGAGGCTCTGTCTCAAAACAAACAAACAAACAAACAAGTAAATAAGTAAATAAATCAGGGGGTCTACTCTTAACAATAGAAAAGAAAGAATTTAGATAAAAGTGTTAAAACTGAGCCAAAGAAGGACATTTTATGATGTTAAAGGCTATAATTCACTGCAAAGATATAATAATTATGAATATCTGTATCTTAGGTAGCAGCAACTGCTGAAATAACTGGGCAACCATTTGGAAAAATATAAGGTTAGATTCATACCTCACACTGCTCATGAGGATAAATTTTAAATAGACCAAAGATTTAAATTTTAAAAATGAAATTATAAAATTACCAGAAGAAAACACGGCAAGTTTTTTTTACAACCTTGAAATGGAGACATCCTTTCTATCACTCAAATTAAAAACCATAGAATGAGGCTGATAAAATTGACTGTATTAAACAGTATCTTCCATTCTGCTTCTGAAAAGCTGGAGACGTACTTTTCTCTATTCTCCCTCTGAGTAGAACTAACACTCTTAGAAATGATATATAAAGCAAGCCTAAGAAGGCCAGGCATAGTGACTTGCATCTATAATCTCAACACTTTGGGAGGCCAAGGTGGTAGGATCACTTCAGCCAGGACTTTGAGATCAAACTGGGACCCTGCCTCTACAAAAAAGAAAAAATTAGTCAGATGCGGTGGTGTACACACACCTGTAGTCCCCGCTACATGGGAGGCTGAGGTAGGAGTTGGAAGTTGCAGTGAGCTTTTACACTCCAGCCTGGGCAGCAGAGTGAGACCCTGTCTCAGAAAACAAAATAAAACAAAACAAACAAAAAAACAAGTGTAAGAAGACCTTAAAGGGTGTAGAGAAAGAGGGAGCATGATTAAAGGACGCACCAAAGTCTACTCTATGCAGCCGAAGAACCAGGAAAGAGGTAGTCAAGCAAAACGGAAAACTTTTAGTCAATAACTGCTCTACTCCAGCCAAACATGGAAAAAAACATTGCCCCTACCCCCATGAGCAGAGGCTGTGTGGAGAGCCTAGACTTCTATTCCTGCAAGACTGGAATGAGATACCCAATCTCTGCTCCCATCAGTGGGGTCATGTCAGAGATAGGCAAGTTAGGAGCCAGGACTTTTATCCCTGCTGGGTGATAACAAAACATAGCCATCCCACCCAAACACCCAACTGTGTCCATGGAGACCACATGTGGAGAGCCTTCACTTCCATTTCCCCAAGTAGTAATAAGGCACCCTTTGCCTCATTGTTGAAGTGGTGTCAAGGGAGAGTAATTAACCACTGCTCAGCAGTAATTTCTACCTTCTCCAGAAATCATGTAGAGAGCAATAATGAGGCACCCCTGCCCATCTAGGGAGGGTGGTATCAGAGGAAGCTCAATGAGACGCTGGGGTCCCATTCCTACCCAGTAGTAAAAGGAGCACCTTCCCTTCCCTTGGGTGTCAATGGAAGCTGGATTTCTGGAGCAAATGGACTTCTGGACTTCTACCCCTACTTGGCAGTAATGAGACAGCACCTCACTTCTCCTGCTAGAGTGGTAGTAGAGTCTGCTAAAACACAAGATTTAAATAAGATCTGGAGTCTTATAGCATAATCATCAGAATGCCCATATTTCAATTTAAAAAAAGTCACGCACTGTACCAAGAAACAGGAAGATCTCAAGGTGAGTGAGAAAAGTCAATCGATTAGACACCAATACCAAGATGATACAGATACTGTAATTATCTGGTAAGAATTTTAAAGCAATCATCATAAAAATTCTGCATTGTGAAAATTAATGAATATGTATGAAACAAAAAAGTAGAAAGTCTCAGCGAAGAAATAGAGGATATAAAAAAACTAAATAGTGTATTTAGGATAAAATACATAATCATGAAATAAAAAACTCCATGGATGGGCTTAACAGCAGAATGGAGGGGACAGAGGAAAGAATCAGTGAACTTAAAAATAAAATTATATATTATATATATATACACAATATTATCCAATGTAAACAACAGAAAGAAAATAGACTGAAAAACTTCTAATAAAAGAACTTCAGAAACACGTGGGACTGTAACAAAAGATTTGACACTTATATCATTAGAGTTACAGAAGGAGAGGGGAAAAAGTGTGGGACTGAAAAATATTTGGAGAAATAATGGCTAAAAATTTGGCCAAGACATAAACCTAGATTCAAGAAGCTAAATTAACCCTAAATAGGATAAACCCAAAGAAATCCATGCCACAGCACATCATAGTCAAATATCTGAAAATTAAAGACAAGGAAACAACTCAAAAGCATTCAGAGACACCTTAAGTATTATCTACTTAAAACATCAAATTACAGTAGGTTTCTCATCAGAAACCATGGAGGCTAGAACATTTTTTAAGTGATGAAAGAAAAGAATGTCAGTCCAGAATTCTACATTCAGTGAAAATATGCTTTAGGAATAAAGGGGAAATTAAGACATTCTCAGATAATGGAAAACTAAGAGAATTTGTTGCCAGCAGATCTACCCTAAAATAACATCTAGAGGAAGTTCCCTAAACAGAAAGAAAATGACAAAAGATGGACTCTTGTAACATCAGAAAAGAAGAACAGTAGGAAGAACAAAAATACAGATTGATGCAATAGACTTTCCTTCTCTTCTTGTGTTTTCCAAATTACGTTTGATGGCGGTAGTAAAAATTACAAAGCTATCTAATGTGGCTCTCAATGCATGTAGTGGTAATATTTCTGACAATTATATCATAAATGGCTGAGGGTAAAGGGACATAAAAAGAGGTGATATTTCTATACTTCACTCAAAGTGGTAAAATGACATCATTAGACTGTGATAAGTTATGTAAAGTATGATACCCATGGCTACCATAAAAAAGGTTATACAATTAGATATATTCAGACCTTTGAGAATTATAGACTGTGACTTCAGAAAAATGTAAGCCCATGCCAAAACTTACAATATAAGGAAGGTTCAGAGCATGTTTTTAAGAATAAAGTGGCTTATGTGTGAACCAATTCCTTTGTACATCCCCTCCTCTCTATCTATCTATCTATCTATCTATCTATCTATCTATCTATCTATCTATCTATCTATCTCTTACTGTTTCTGTCTGTTGTAGTCTGACTAATACACCAATAAAGCCTTCACTGTGAAACATTCTAACAAAATTTCTACTCAAGGTCACTGATGACCTCTGCAATGTACTTCCAAATGTCTGTTCTCATTCCTGAAGTTACTTCACTTGACTTCTAGGACGCTGTACTGATTTTCCACCTACCTCACTTGCCTCATAAGTCTTCTTTGCTTTATATTCTAAGAATGTTAAAGATTAAGTGCTCCAGGCCTGACTCTCTAATATTTTTTCTTTTTACTCTATATTAGCTTCCAGGTGATCATAAACAGGTTAATGACTTTAAATATTTTCTATATGTGAATGATCCTCAAATCTGTATTGCCAGCCCAGATCATCTCCTGTATTCAAGATTCAACCTGTCTACCTCACATGTTTACTTGGATGCCCAATAGAAATCTCCAATTTGACAGGACTGAAACTTAGCTCCTGATTTTATCCTGCACCCAAATGTGTTCCTGTCACAGTTTTCCTTATTTTAGTCAGTGACTCTACCATGCTTCCTGTTATTTAGGTCAAATATGTAAGAAATATCCTTAATTTCTCCCTTTTTCTCTTATCCCACATGCAATCCCATCCACTTTACCTTCGAAAAAGGATCAGAACACAGCAACCCCAAATCCAAAAGCAATACATTTTTAAAAACTGGATATATATCAAGATGAAATTCTGAAATAAAATCCTTCAAGTGACCCATGGGAAAGTAGGAATAAGAAAACAGAGAAATTAAAGACAAAGAGAACAATTAGGGGAAAAAATGGTAGCTTTAAGCCATAATGTGTCAATAATTACATTAAATATAAATAGTCTAAAGGCACCAATTGAAAGACAAAGATTCGTGAAGTGGAAGGCAAGATGGCTGTCTGGAATCAGCTTTCCACAGAGGCTCCCATCTGGAAGGAGAGTTAAAGGACAGAAGTTTAGCAAGTAAGCTGATGGTTTGGAGCTGAGCCAGGAGAGAAGGTTGAAGAATGCACATCAACCCTGCTGAGGTGAGCTGCGACCCCAAGGATACAAACAAAAGATACAAAAATCCATCGCCAAGTGGATGGGAGTCCCCTCCCCCATAAGAATGGCTTGTAGTACACTTTCTACAAACAAGTGAACAGAGTTCAAATGGCTTCCCATTTTATCCCATGGGAGAGACCCTCCAAAAACCAGACCTCCTTCCCCTACTAGGGTGCCATGGCACTCTCCTGCCAGGCATAAAACTGTATAAAACTGTATATATTCTCTACCTGCAATTCTGAACTCCCAGTACTCCCCTCTACTCTCACCCAGAGGTCTGGAAGTCTATCCCCGATGGAGTCCAGATTCTTGGGCATTTTCTCAAGGGGTGTAGACAGGGTGTGAGCTGTTGTAGGTCTGTGCTGAGTCTGTGGCACAGGGGTAAGGAGAAAATAGAAGTATGAAGGAAACGTACAGGAAAGGGAGAGGCAGTGCCCCCTGGCACAGAGCAGCAGTGGCAGCAGCGGGAATAATAGGACTAACACCCCTGGAGATATATTGGAAGGACATTCCCTATCTCTCTGTTAACCAGAGAAAGCCAGGCATCTTCTCCAGTGGCAGACACTGGTGGAATAGATCTGGGATGGTAATGCAGACCCTGTGAGCAAAGGGTATGCCAGAGGTGGTACTGGCCTGAGTAGAGCACCACTGAACAGAGAATTGAAGACATGTGCGCAGAGATGGCATACTCCCAGGGTGGGGCTGAGCCAGGACTGCTTTATTTAGCCTAAGAAACACCCAAGCCTCAGGGGATAATAGGTGAGACAAAGGCAGCCAGGCCAAGGCTGGAGCTCCAAGCTGAGTGTGAGCCACATTCACCCCAACACAGACTGCAGGGGAGACAGAAACACCAGCTCTGGGCAGCTGCACAGACCGGAGCTGAGTCGCAGTATCTGTGAACTCAAACAGAGCCTGGTCTGCAGGGGAATATAGCCAGGACAGAATGACAAATTCTGCGAAAATATAAGTGTCAGCAATATCAATCGGGGGTGAGGCTGGAACTGAGTGAACCACCCCAGCTTCTATTAACCACCTGAGGTTGTCAGGCCTCAGCTTCCCCTGCCAGGTGGTGGCAGAGTGCAGAGGCCTGGCTAAGGAGATATAAGATCTCTCTGTGATTCAGACAGGCTCAAATCCCTGGAGCATGTGCTCATTGGAGGGACCTGGGTCATAGCCCTGTGGGGCTACCAGTGACTGGCTGTGACAGAGGTACAAGGTGGGGAAGGAGGCATCAATCTTCCCAGACTCGTTAATTTGCTGGGGGGGGGGTCCTTCTGACTCTGTGGAGCACCAGAATGAGTCATACTCGAGCTGCCAGCAGACCCCTCTTATCTAGTTGCCAGAGACCTTTTGAACTCCCTCACTTGAGATGAGGTGCTGTCTGGGACAATCGATTCAGATCTCTTGGACTGGACCAATCACCCATGGACTATCCAAAGTGGTATCCTGGATGTGCAATTGTGGGAAGGTTTGATTTTGCTTTTCCAGTTGTTGCCCGTGGTGGGGGGCAGGGTGACTTAATTGCTGGGAGTTCTCCACAGCTGAGACTTCAACCCAGAGTAACTAATTCACTAGGGTAAGGCAGAGACCAGTGAAACAAGACAGAGCCACTTAGCCCCACCACACCAAGTAAGTCCCCAGTGTCTCAGGCCATAGTGCTATATGGGTCCTTTGCAAAACTGTAGGGGAAAAGGTACAGATACCATTCACAGCTCTTGGATAAAGGGTTGGTTAATCACTACTTCAGGAGCCCCCCAACCCAACTTCACCTTATCTGCTCATCTAGCCAAACAGCATAAAATAATTATAGTGTGGAATCAGTGGAAAAACTCTAGTAACATGAATAAGAGTAGATCAACCCCCCCAAGGAACCATACAGTGGAGACAACTGAAATCTCATTTATAGACAAATGGTTGACATGTCTGAAATAGAATTCAGGGTTTAGATTGCAAATAAGATTAATAGAATGGAGGTAAATTTGGAATTAGAAATTCAAGGAGCAATTCAAAAGATGTCTCAAGAATTCAACGAATTCAAAGACAAAATCACCTAAGGTTTTAACATACTGAGACAAGAATTTGCAGCCCTCAAAGATCTGAGAAATATAGCAGAATCCCTAACAGAAAGGAGCAAGCAGAAGAAAGGATTTCTGACATTGAAGACAAACTTTTGAACACTCCCAAGCGCTTCAAGAGGAAGAGAAATGGAGAGCAAAAATGGATCATTCTCTCAGAGAGCTTTGGGATAATTTGAAGAAAACGAATATTCGCCTTATAGGAATTCCTGAGGGTGACAAAGTTGCTTTGCAAAGCACAGAGGCCCTTTTTCATGAGATTATGAAGGAGAACTTTCCAGACATGCCACAAGATTCCGAAATTCAGATAGCAGACAGTTTCAGAACCCCAGCATGACTCAACCCAAATAAGACATCTCCTAGGCACATTATAATTAACTTTGCCAAAGTTAATATAAAGAAGAAAAATTCTGAATTCAGCCAGATGTAAGAAAACCATAACCTACAAGGGGAAGAATATTAGAATGACTGCAGATCTCTCTGCTGGAATCTTTCAAGCTAAAAGAGGGTCGTTGTTGAGTTTTAATCTCCTAAAACAAAATAACTTTCAACATAGGATCCTGTATCCAGCTAAACGGAGTTTCATTTATGATGGAGAAGTTAATACTTTAATGACATTCACATGTTGAAGTAATTTGCCATAACTAAACTAGCTCTCCAGGATATTCTCAGACCTATCCTCCATAATGACCAGCACAATCCTCCACCACAAAAGTAAACTCACTCAGAAACTTTTGATCAAATTCCAACTTCCACAGTGGGGAAAGGATTAAAAATGTCCACCAGATTTTTGAAAAAACTGATACCCAAAATTCTACCTGGCTTATCAATATTCTCAATTAATGCAATGCCTTAAATTGTCCTCTAAAGAGGCAAAAGTTGGCTGACCGGATACAAAAACTTAGGCCAGATATCTGCTGCATACAAAAATCTCATCATACCTTAAAAGATAAATGTAGACACAAGGTGAAGGGATGGTCATCTATATTCCAGGCAAATGGAAATCAGAAAAAGCAGGTGTTGGAATTTTATTGGTAGATACAATAGGCTTTAAACCAAAAAAAGTAAAGAAAGATAAGGATGGTCACTTCATATTTGTTAAGGGTAATACTCAATATGATGAGATTTTAATTATTAATATAATTATTAATATTTTTGCACCCAACCAGAATGCGCCTTAATTTATAAGAGAGACTCTAATAGACGTGAGCAACTTGATTTCCTCCAGCATCATAATAGATGGAGATTTTAACACTCCTTTGGCAGTGTTGGATCTATCCTCCAAAAAGGAGCTAAGCAAAGAAATTTTAGACTTAAACTTAACCATTCAACAGTTGGATTTAACAGACATCTATAGAACATTTCATCCTAACAAAACTGAATACACTTTCTTCTCATCAGCCCACAGAACATACTCCAAAATTGATCACACCTTAGGTCATGAGTCTAACCTCAGCAAATTTAAAAGAATAGAAATTATTCCTTGCATCTTTTTGGGTCATCATGGAATAAAAGTTGAACTCAAAAGCAACAGGAATCTGCAAACTCATACAAAAACATTGAAACTAAATAACCTTATGCTGAATGATAGCTGGGTCATAGACAAGATTAAGAAGGAAATTACCAAATTTTTGGAACAAAATGACAATGAAGACACAAATTATCAGAACCTTTGGGATGCTGCAAAGGCAGTCCTAAGAGGGAAATTTATAGCACTGCAAGCCTTCCTCAAGAGAATGGAAAGAGAGGAAGTTAAGAACTTAATGGGACATCTCAAACAAGTGGAAAAGGAAGACCTTTCCAATCCCAAACCCAGCAGAAGAAAAGAAATGACCAAAATTAGAGCAGAATTAAATGAAATTGAAAACAAAATAATTATATAACAAACCAATAAATCAAAAGTTGGTTTTTTGAAAAGGTCAATAAAATAATAAACCTTTGGCTAACCTAACCAGGAAAAAAAGAGTAAAATCTCTAATTTCATCAATCAGAAATGGTAATGATGAAATAACAACCGACTCCTCAGAAATTCAACAAATCCTTAATGAATATTATAAGAAATTTTATTCTCAGAAATATGAAAATCTGAAGGAAATTGACCAATACTTGTAAGCACGCCACCTTCTAAGACTTGGCCAGAATCAAGTGGAAATGTTGAATAGGCCTATATCAAGTTCTGAAATAGCATCAACTATACAAAATCTCCCTAAAAAGAAAAGCCCAGGACCAGATAGCTTCACATCAGAATTCTACCAAACTTTTCTTTTTTTTTTTTTTGAGACAGAGCCTCAAGCTGTCACCCTGGATAGAGTGCCATGGCATCACAGCTCACAGCAACCTCCAATTCCCGGGCTCAAGCGAGTCTCCTGCCTCCGCCTCCCAAGTAGCTGGGACCACAGGTGACCACCACAACGCCCAGCCATTTTTTGGTTGCAGGGCGGGCTGGGCTGGATTCGAACCCACCAGCTCAGGTGTACATGGCTGGTGCCTTAGCCCGCTGAGCCACAGGCGCCAAGCCTCTACCAAACTTTTAAAGAGTAACTAGTATCTATATTACTCAACCTTTTCCAAAATATAGAAAAAGAAGGAATACTACCCAACACATTCTATGAAACAAACATCACCTCTATCCACAAACCAGGAAAAGACCCAACAAGAAAAGAAAATTATAGACCAATATCACTAATGAATATTGATGCAAAAATATTCAACAAGATCCTAACAAACAGAATCCAGCAACACATCAAACAAATTATACACCATGACCAAGTGGGTTTAATCCCAGGGTCTCAAGGCTGGTTCAATATACGTAAATCTATAAATATACTTCAGCACATAAACAACTTAAAAAGCAAAGACCATATGATTCTCTCAATTGAAGCAGAAAAAGTTTTTGATAATATCTAGCATCCCCTCATGATTAGAACACTTACGAGAATTGGTATAGAAGGGACATTTCTTAAATTGCTAGAGGCCATCTACAGCAAACCCACAGCCAATATCGTATTGAATGGAGTTAAATTGAAATCATTTCCACTCAGATCAGGAACCAGGCAAGGTTTTCCATTGTCTCCACTGCTCTTTAACATTGTAATGGAAGTTGTAGCCATTGCAATTACGGAAGAAAAGTCAATCAAGGGTATCCATATAGGGTCAAACTTTCACTCGTCGCAGATGATATGATTGTATATCTGGAAAATACCAAGGATTCTACTACAAAACTCTTAGAAGTGATCAAGGAATACAGCAGTGTCTCAGGTTACAAAATCAACACTCACAAATCTGTAGCCTTTATATATACCAACAATAGCCAAGCTGAAAAAATAGTCAAGGACTCTATTCCATTCACAGTAGTGCCAAAGAAGATGAAATATTTGGGAGTTTACCTAACAAAGGATGTGAAAGATCTCTATGAAAAGAACTATGAAACTCTAAGGAAAGAAATAGCTGAAGATGTTAATAAATGGAAAAACATACCCTGCTCATGGCTGGGAAGAATCAACATTGTTAAAATGTCCATACTACCCAAAGCAATATACAATTTTAATCCAATCCCTACTAAAGCTCCATTGTCATACTTTAAAGTTCTCAAAAAAATAATATTTCGTTTGGGCGGTGCCTGTAGCTCAAAAGAGTAGGGCGCCGGCCCCATATACTGTAGGTGGTGGGTTCAAACCCAGCCCCAGCCAAAAAATAAAAATAAATAATAATAATACTTTGTTTTATAAGGAATCAGAAAAAAACTCAAATAGCTAAGACATTACTCAGAAATAAAAACAAAGCAGGAGGAATCTCGCTACCAGACCTCTGACTGTACTATAAATCGACAGTGATCAAAACAACATGGTACTGGCACAAAAACAGAGAGATAGATGTATGGAATAGAATAGAGAACCAAGAGATGAACCCAGCTACTTACCATTATTTGATCTTTGACAAGCCAATTAAAGACAATCAGTGGGGGAAAGACTCCCTATTTAACAAATGGTGCTGGGTGAATTTGCTGGCGACCTGTAGAAGACTGAAACTGGACCCACACCTTTCACCATTGACTCAGATAGACTCTTACTGGATTAAAGATGTAAACTTAAGACATGAAACTATAAAAATACTAGAAGAAAGTGCAGGGAAAACTCTTGAAGAAATCGGCCTGGGCGAATATTTTATGAGGAGGACCCTCCCCCCACCCCCAGGCAATTGAAGCAGCATCAAAAATACACTACTGTATCCACACTGATCAAACTAAAAAGCTTCTGCACAGCCAATAACACAGTAAGAAAAGCAAGCAGATAGCCCTCAGAATGGGAGAAGATATTTGCAGGTTATGCCTCAGACAAAGGTTTAATAACCAGAATCCACATAGAACTCAAACACATTAGCAAGAAAAGAACAAGTGATCCCATCTCAGGGTGGGCAAAGGACTTGAAGAGAAACCTCTCTGAAGAAGACAGGCGCACAGCCTACAGACACATGAAAAAGTGCTCATCATCCTTAATCATCAGAGAAATGCCAATCAAAACTACTTTGAGATTATCATCTAACTCCAGTAAGGTTAGCCCACATCACAAAATCCCAAAACCAGAGATGTTGGTGTGGATGTGGAGAAAAGGGAACACTTCTACATTGCTGGTGGGAATGCTAACTAATACGATCCTTTTGGAAAGATGTTTGGAGAGTACTTAGAGATCTAAAAGTAGATCTGCCATTCGATCCTAATAATTCCTTTACTAGGTATATATCCAGAAGCCCAAAATCACATTAGAACTAAGATATTTATACCAGAATGTTTTTTGCAGCCCAATTCATAATTGCTAAGTCATAGAAGAAGCCCAAGTGCCCATTGACTCATGGATGGATTAATAAATTGTGGTATATGTACACCATGGAATATTATGCAGCCTTAAAAAGGATGGATACTTTACCTCTTTCATGTTCACATGGATAGAGCTGGAACATATTCTCCTTAGCAAAGTAACTCAAGAATGGAAGAAAAAGTATCCAATGTACTCAGCCCTACTATAAAACTAATTTATAGCTTGCATATAACACATATTCTTGGGCTATAACCCAATTATAGCCCAAGAATATGGGGCAAGGGTCAAAGGAGGGGAGGGGAGGGGGGAAGATGGATAGAGGGAGGGTAATTGGTGGGACCACACCTGTGGTGCATCTTAGAAGGGTACAGGTGAAACTTACTGAATGCAGAATATAAATATCTTAACACAATAACTAGGAAAATGCCATGAATGCTATATCAACAAGTTTGATGAAAATATTTCAACTTGTATATGAAACCAGCACATTGTACCCCATGACTGCATTAATGTGCACAGCTATAATTTAATTAAAAAAAAGAAAAAGAAAGAAATGCTACTGGCATCTAGAGGGCAGAGGCCAGAAATGAAGAGGAAGGTATTCTACCAAAAGCAAAGAATTATTCACTTAAAAATAGTAAATAGTGCCGAGGCTGGGAAGCCCTAATGTACACACAATTCTTAAACTAAACAATTACAATTTTATTGAGTGTTAATCATTACCCCAAAAAAGAAAGAGAACAAGCCCTCTCTTAACTCCAAAATGGGGCTGATGGAGAAGCTTGGCCAAAACGCCCCACTTCATATTTCAATCCTATGAGTCCAAGTGCTCAGTGAGTACCCCAGTATCCAACTTGTGCTAGATGAATGTTTATGAAAATAAAAGTATCAGGGGACATGAGGGCGGGTGTAGGCAGTCCCCGTAACAACTCTTCTTTTAAACATAAACATTCTTCCCTTCCTCCATCTGTGTAACTCAGGCCTGTACTACTCTACACAAAACTTCCCAAAGAAACTCAATTTTAGCCTCAGGGAAATGTTTACACAGTCAGTGCACAGAGACAGTCCCAAGTCAGCGTGGGCATGGAGCAGACCAGCTCAGGCTGCAGGTGACTCAGCATGGGCTTCCCGGAAAGGCTTAGCATTTGCGCCTGACCCTGGGGTGACAACCATGCCAGGTCCCTGGCTCCGCGCTCAGCTGAAGCACCTGGTAAGGCGCCCACAGGGAGTGGCAGGTGTGTGGCCAGCTGAGCACTTACGAAGGGGCTGCCCTATGTCCTGTGGGTCACAGTAACACAGGGGCAACTGGCTTCTATGGCTCTCTCTGAATCTAAGAATACGTTTCCAGTGTAAAGTAAAAAGTTGTTCTTCAGTAGAAAGAAAAATGGATCAGAAAATGTAATGCCATGAACTAGTTTAGGCTCAGGTACTATCAGCTCTGACCAGTCTGCAGAAAACAAGCAGCTCATGGCACAGGTGTCCAAAATTGAATTTCATAAATATTACTTTTTTCTTGGGAGAGTCTGAACCATATAACATTAGCCTTTCTGCCAGTGATTTCGGGCCTTCTCTAAAGCTTACAGTGGTACCCAGAATATATTCCCTGCTGAGCCTGGAGGCAGCCCTGAGTCAGCTCTTCTGAGAAACTATTCAGAGGTACTGCAGAGGCAGCTTGGCCTCCTCCCCAGCCACGCACCTTCCCTGTGAGTTTAAGTGAATCAGCTTTTAGCACAAGCACTCACATCTGCTTTCTCTCCATTTAGCTGCTTCAAATTTTGGGTGCAGAAAAGTAGAATTCCCAAGTCAGAAAAATTGCCTACAGAAACCTCGCTCGCTCACGCTCAGAAGCCCAAGTTCCATCCTTGCCTCTAACCTTCATGTCAGTACGCCAGGATTTGAGGTCTGTGGGCGATGAAGCCCATTAGCTAAATTCTTTTGGAAACCTGACAGACTGGCGGTGTGTGGTTGTTCCTGTGGGCATAGCTGCTGCAGTGTGGAGGGAAGAAATTGGATGTGACCTGGCCCCTCCTGCCCAGCTTTACCATTGAAAATGGCACTGAGTTTGGAAGCAGGAGGTGGGGGACAACATACTCTGGTCACCTTCCTCTGCCTGTGTGACCGTCATCAGTTAAACACCTAACCTGCTGACCCCAGAGAGCCACTTCTTACAGGGTGATTCATTCCCAGACCTCGCCTGTGACACATACACACATATGACCAGCAGCCCAGTCCACACACAGACAAGACACCTCCTTTTTCGGACACTCAAGTTTTTTAGTTTTCCCAACAAAATTTATTCTTAACACCCCATCCCATCCCCAAAAACCCCAACCAAAGTTACATGTCCACTGGTAATGTCTCATCTAAACCTCTGTGTCCCTCATGAGGTCACGTTCATAGGAAGTTCTCAGTACGTATTTGTTGCCTGGAAAGAACAAGCGATTGAATAAATGAATTATGTAACCAGAACCCAAACCTGACCCTAACCAGGCTTACTATGCTTCTTCTGGGGTGGCGAAGAAGATCATTCTTAGAGGATGGAGCTGAGAAGAGACTGGGAACTTTGCTATTTTCACCCCCTGTTCTCTGTATTTCCATGTAACTCAGCAAATCATTCTGGCCGGATCGTGCCCTGCCCTGCCCTGCCTCCAAGTAGCGACCGAGGGGCCACAGCCCATGCTCTTCCTGGTCCTGCTGAGACGCTGCCACAGACGGGACCTGGGAGTTTCAAGGTGATTTTCTGTTTCTTATGAAAGTTATTTGTTGGGGTAATATTATAAGATTCCAGGAATTAGAATTAAGTCATGCGTTTTCATGCTAAAAACATAAACTTAAAGGGGAACTCAATCAGCAAGTGATTTTTTTTTTTTTATTGAATCATAGCTGTGTACAATAATTCAATCATGGGGTACAGTGTGCGGGCTTCACATACAATCTGAGATATTTTTTCAACCTGATTGACATAGGCAAGTGATTTAAAACAGGAATTTGGCAGCGGTGACAGTGACAACATGAAAACTGTCCCACATGTTATTCTGAAGATTGAGGCACAGTTTGTGTCTTCACCACCACTGCGGCTCACCAATTTTTCAAGTGTTTACTTTCCACGCATATTTTGTATCACCCTAGTCTGTTTAACTCAGAAGATCTAATCCCCGAGATCTCCTATAATTAGAGAGCGATGATACATTCCTAGAAGACAAATATAGATACCCCAGAGGTAAGGTCTCAGCAGCTGGAACTTAATTAATGCTTATTCTCACAGGCACCTGCAGCAGGACTCCAGGGACAGCTCCCTACAGCCACAATGTCACAGAAGGAACAGAATCATTTTTCTTACCTGCGGAAGTAGGTCACAGCAAGAACGTGGGCAGAAAGACCAGAGTGGACACACTCAAGGGCTTTGCAACAGTCTTTCAAGGTCACAGTAACTTAAGACTTGATGAGCTCACTCGGGACTCTCTGACCATCTCTACACACGGGAAGGGACGAGACTGAGGCTTCAAAATGCAGCATCCCAGCACACAGCAGAAAGCCCACTCTCAGTGTACTGCATAACAAGGCTCTGGGACAGTAAGGGCCCCTTGTTTTTCTGTTTCTAATGACGTGAACGTGAAACCTGCCCTAAATCATAACACCCACTAGAAGTCTGAGTTGATGAAACAGTCAAGAGGCTCCAGGCTGGCTGACAGCTCTAGCAGCAACCTTCTAACACACGGCGCACTTGTAAGATAGTCTCACTTCCTTCAAGACTCTGTTTAAACAGTGGTCAGGCCTTGCAGACAGTCTGAGTGTCCTGCCTCTCACAGTGGGCTGCCATGCAGATATCTTGTGGCATTTTCCAGTGACAATGGGGGCAGTTCCAAAAAGCAGGTGTATAGGAACAGGACAGGGACCATGACATTCACCCCAATAACGTCATAATGTCAGGGAAAGGTCCCGGGAAGGGCTCAAATCCACTCTGCTTAACACTTGTTCTGGTCATGACTCAGAAAGGCATCTCCAATTAATGCTGTGCTCCTTAGAAAACGGGCATGACGCTGGACTCGGACTCACAGACTGACCAACTCGGAGCTCCCCTCATAGGGAACGAAAAAGTCCCCAGGTAATCAGGCTTCTCTGCTGACAATACATTTTAAAGAGATATGCTCTGAAGTGCTGGTAAGCACTGGAGCCCGTTCTTTGCCTGAACTCAGAGCTCCTCATTTGAGCCCAATTCATCTTCCCTTCCCCCAAAGGTACTGAGAACATTTCCTTCAGGCCCCCCTTCTCTTGCTAACAGCAGCTCTATCTCCTTTTTCACAGAACGTGCTTTTCTGTGTTCACTTTGTCATCTTGTCGCCCTCAGTGTCACTAATGACCCCTGGGCTTGGTCCGTTACCCCACACTCCTTCCCTCCACATTCACGTTTTTTATCCTCCCCATTTCAGCACTGAAGGACAATTGTACAGTGAGTAAACTGTAAAACTGTGTCACATTTCCCCCAGGGACAATATTCTTCCTTGAGCTATTAAATGGGAAAATGTTTTTTTAAAAAAATCAAGGCTTTGTCACAGAGTAAGTACAATCATTTCAATGTAAAATCAGTCCTTTTCCTAACAAAAGCGGTGTAATACTCTACTTGCAAATGCAAAAAAGATTTGGGAAACGGAATATAAAAAAACCACCAAGAGCTTCAAAGAGTTATGCGCGAAGTTATGTATCTTGTTTCTAAAGTGGAGGGGTGAAGCTGTGCCAGTGTGGAACACTAACATTTTCCTTTCTGTGTTCACCATTATCAAATCGGTTCATTTAAACGCCATAAAATGAACTTCCTTGTGCTCATGCGGACGTCCCTGTATTCCCCACCCCACATATTCGCGGGCTCCTCAATGTGCCAGGCAGAGTAATAAACTAAAAGAAAATCAGAAGTGAACAGTAAGCCAGGGGTGCTGGCGCCGGCCTGTGGCTCAGCACTCAGCAAGGCTGCACGGGAAGGCTTCTTGAGACCAGCATTTCAAGACCAGTCCGGGGCACCTTGAATAAAATAAACTGTCTGAGTGTGAGGTCAGGCGCCTGGAGTCCCAACTGCTCGGTAAGCGGAGTCAGGAGGTTTGCCTGAGTCCAGGAATGTGAGGTCATAATGAGCTATGGTCAGGCCACTGCACTCCAGTCTGGGCAACACAGCAAGAACTTGTCTCTAAAAAAAATTAGAATGAATTTAAAAAACGAATAAACCAACCATTTCTTAAACCCAGAGAATCACGTCAGCGCTTACTGTCCATCCCAGGTCCTCCAATTACCCCAACGTTATCTTGTAAGTTGTATTAACCTGCAGAGATGGGGCCACAGTGACAGCAAACCAACCTGCAGGAGGTTCACTAAGGCAGACGCAGTTTCCCAGGACGTGAGAGCCAGCAGGCCTGCCCCACCAGGCACCGCCCGGCCCCAGGGCATGTGCTCCAGGGGACAGGAGCTTGGGGTCCAGCAGTTGCTGCTCCGATCCCTGCTCTGTGCTTTGCTCCTTGAAGGCATCACCTTAGCTCCTCTGAGCCTTGGTTTCCTTATGTGAAAAACAGAGCGTGGTACAAGCACCAACGGGAATCCTGGGACCAGCGAGATGAAATCTACAAAGCCCCACCATGGAGCACACTATTGATGCTGAATATATAATGATTCTGGCAGCACCATTACCATAGCCGGATTTTACAGCCTGGGACAAATGATCCCAAATCAAGGAATTCTTTCTGTCTGAGAAAAGAAGTAACAGGGTCATACATGTAGGCTGAGAAGTGGGGTTGTAAAGTTAGCATTGATCAGGTCCTACTCCTCTTCCCCTCCTCACTCGCCTGAGGGCCCCCTGTCTCCACATACCTCACATCAGTGCCTGTCCACTGACACCTGTCACCACTGCCTTTCCCACCTTGCTCAGACTTACTCAGACACTTCAACTCAGGACCCCACTCAATGACTTTGCAGGACTCACCGGGAAAAAGGGGAAGACAGGAGACCAACTCTGTTTTTCATGCAAATAGAGGTGCCACAGATGTGAGGAGAGGCGAGGAAGGCACAGGGATAAATGCAGGGAAAACAAGAACAACACACGCAAATCCAGAGTCAGTGAGAGAGCTCAATTAGAAAGCACGTCTTTGTATAAACATGTGGGTGGCCCTGCTCACCCACCACAGCTGTCACACTGGGTCAGCTGGAGGGAAGGCCACTCGCTCAAAAGCTGAAGATACAGGAACAGTGTGGGCGGGCGGACAAATGGACGAACAGATGAGCCTCTAGTGGTCAGGACCGTGCTGCTGTCTGTCCTCCTCCATCTGGCTCCCAGGGCACAAGAGTGGACACGGACCTGGAGCTCGGATGTGGGGACATGGTCCTGGGGGACTCACAGGGCTTCCTAGAGGCCTGGAGCCACCACTGCACCCACTCCCCACAGTCTCAGCCCAAATACAAAAAGATGAGGACACATGTCTGGGCGACCGGCACGCCACGTTCTGTGTGGCTCACGGGTGTGTCTGGGTGACCGGCACCGCCACGTTCTGTGTGGCTCATGGGTGTGTCTGGGCGACCGGCACGCCACGTTCTGTGTGGCTTCCTAGTGTGTCTGGGCGACCGGCACACCACGTTCTGTGTGGCTTCCTAGTGTGTCTGGGTGACTGGCACCGCCACGTTCTGTGTGGCTTCCTAGTATGTCTGGGCGACCCGCACGCCACGTTCTGTGTGACTCACGTGTGTATCTGGGCGACTGGCACCGCCACGTTCTGTGTGGCTCCCTAGTGTGTCTGGGCGACTGGCACGCCACGTTCTGTGTGGGTCACTGGTGTGTCTGGGCGACCGGCATGCCACATTCTGTGTGGCTCACGGTGTGTCTGGGCGACCGGCACCACCACGCTCGGTGTGGCTCACGGATGTGTCTGGGCGACCGGCACCGCCACATTCTGTGTGGCTCACGGTGTATCTGGGCGACTGGCACGCCACGTTCTGTGTGGCTCCCTAGTGTGTCTGGGCAACTGGCACACCACATTCTGTGTGGGTCCCTAGTGTGTCTGGGCGACCGGCACACCATGTTCTGTGTGGCTCACGGGTGTGTCTGGGCAACTGGTACACCACGTTCTGTGTGGGTCCCTAGTGTGTCTGGGCGACCGGCACGCCACATTCTGTGTGGCTCCCTAGTGTGTCTGGGCGACTGGCACACCACGTTCTGTGTGGCTCACGGGTGTGTCTGGGCGACCGGCACGCCACGTTCTGTGTGACTCCCTAGTGTGTCTGGGCGACTGGCACGCCATTTTCTATGTGGTTCACAGTGTGTCTGGGCGACCAGCATGCCACATTCTGTGTGGCTCCCTAGTGTGTCTGGGCGACTGGCACGCCACGTTCTGTGTGACTCCCTAGTGTGTCTGGGCGACTGGCACGCCATGTTCTGTGTGGTTCATGGTGTGTCTGGGTGACCGGCAGGCCACGTTCTGTGTGGGTCCCTAGTGTGTCCAGGTGACGGGCACCGCCACGTTCTATGTGGCTCACGGTGTGTCTGGGCGACCGGCATGCCACGTTCTGTGTGGCTCACTGTGGCTCACAGTGTGTCTGGGTGACCGGCATGCCACGTTCTGTGTGGCTTACGGTGTGTCTGGGCGACCGGCGGGCCACGTTCTATGTGGCTCCTGCTGCTGTTCTGTTTAGTGCAGAGAACAGGAAGCCTGACTTTTGTGGGGCTCGAGTCTGAGGACACCACATGCCTGGTGGTGGTGAACGCTCTGAAACAGCTCACCAAGTTCTAAGTAGATGTATATTATTCCAATCACAGGGTCCAAAGCTTTTGTCAGATCCTCAAAGGTATCAGAGAGCAAGAACAAAGCGAAGGAAACGGCCCAGGATGAGAGCAGAACCAGTAGACTGGCCCGTGGAGCAGCCACCGGCAGAGGCGCCCTGCAAGGCAGCTCAGCCTTTACTTCCCTTCGTTCTTTCTCTCTCTCCCCCCTTTTTAAAGACAGAGTCTCCCTTCCTCTGTCACCAGGCCAAAAGGCAGTATCACAATCACAGCTCAGTACAGCCTGTGGGCGTGTGCCTGCGCACCTGACACATTTTTTATTTTTTGTAGAGATGGGGCCTTGCTATGTTGCCCTGTTAATCTTAAAATCCTGGGCTCAAGAGAGTCCCCTGCTCTGGTCTCCCAAAGTGCTGGATTGTAGGTGTGAGCCACTGGGCCCAGCCAGCTGGCTTCTAAGTCATTGTTCTGCTCCATCTGCTACAGGAAAGGCTCCTGCTGGGGGCTGGGGGGGCTGAGGCCATTGTGAGACCCTCCCTGCCAGTGTCAGGGAAGGGACGGCCTCCCCAGACATTTTTGAGACAATACTTTACAGCTTTCTGACAAGAGCCCTCCTCTGGGCTGTGTCTCCTGATGCTGTATCACGTCCCAGTTTAGCCATTAAGATGATACCTGGGCTTCCCAGCAGCTCTGCAAATGCTTGTGGGTGGCAAGAAAACAAGGATGGGAATTAAATCTAGTTAGAAGCAAACCAAGAATCTATGTCCATTCTTTCTTATCCTGACAGGATGAAGAAAATTACCTTTTCCATATACTTTACTTCTCACAGGGTGAGCCTCACCCCACCAGAATCCCCAGGCCGTTACCCACACTTCCTTCTCTATAACCTGTGAGATGCTCTCTTTTTAATTTTCTTCCCCAAGACAATAAAGAGTTGAAAGTATATTTTTAGATCCGAGAAGTTTTAAGTTTTATAGAATGTTCAATGAACTTGGGATAGGGAAAAATGAGATGTAGCAAAAAGCAATAAAGCTTAGAAAGCAATATATTTGGTCATTTCACCCCAAATTAGAGCTTCATGCCCCTAAGACATGAGCCTAAATAACGTTTGTGTTGCATTAATCTTGAGCTATAATATGGTAAAAGTAGATTACAGGAGATCACAAAAAATAGGTACGACATCAGCAGCAGCTGGCAGGAGTATTTGGCAAGCAATTACTCTTACAGCTTTGCTTACAAACAGCAGGATCAGAGACAGGGCTTATCTGAACTTGTACACAAATCGAGTATAAATAAAGGATTTCACAAATAAGTATCGTGCCGATAAATGAGCACCCTAAACGCTAGTGCTGAATACAAAAGATGTGTCGTCTTTTGTATTCAGCACCTCACTTCACTGACGGTGTTTCCAAAGAACAGCAGACCCCTTGGCTGTGGGATGTGTGTGTGTGTGCAGAGAGAGAGCGGCTGGTTCAAGGCCCTGCCTCCCCCACACAGGTGTGACTGCTCCTCCTCCTCCCCCACACAGGTGTAACTGCTCCTTCCCCACACAGGTGTGACCACCCCTCCTCCTCCCACACACAGGTGTGACTGCTCCTCCTCCCACACACAGGAGTGACCACGCCTCCTCCCCCACACAGGTGTGATTGTGCCTCCTCCCCCACACAGGTGTGACTGCCTCTCCTCCCACACACAGATGTGACCGCTCCTCCTCCTCCCCCACACAGGTATGACCACGCCTCCTCCCCTACACAGGTGTGACCACCCCTCCTCCCCCTCACAGGTATGACCGCGCCTCCTCCCACACACAGGTGTGATTGCTCCGCCTCCCCCACATCGTCCCTCCTCCTCCCACACAGAGGTGTGACTGTCCTGCCTCCCCCACATAGGTGTGACCAGCCCTCCTCCCCCACACAGGTGTGACCGCTCTTCCACCCCCACACAGATGTGACTGCCTCTCTTTCCACACACAGATGTGACCACCCCTCCTCCCCCTCACAGGTGTGAACGCCCCTCCTCCCCCTCACAGGTGTGACCATCCCTCCTCTCCTTCACAGGTGTGACCACTTGTCCTCCCCCTCACAGGTGTGACTGTCCCTCCTCCCCCTCAAAGGTGTGACCACTCCTCCTCCCCCTCACAGGTGTGACCGCTCCTCCTCCCATTCACAGGTGTGACTGCTCCTCCTCCCCCTCACAGGTGTGACCATCCCTCCTCCCCCACACAGGTGTGACCGTCCCTCCTCCTCCCCCTCACAGGTGTGACCGCTCGCCTGTTCCCCCCACAGGTGTGACTGCTCCTCCTCCCCCCCACAGGTGTGACCGCTCCTCCTCCCACTCACAGGTTTGACCACTCCCCCTCCCTCTCACAAGTTTGACCGCTCCTCCTCCCCCACACAGGTGTGATCGCTCCTCCTCCCCACACCGTCCCTCCTCCTCCCCCACACAGGTGTGACCATCCCTCCTCCCCCACGCTGTGACCGCTCCTCCTCCCACATACAGGTGTGACTGCCCCTCCTCATCTACATGCTAAGCTGGGAGATGTGAGCCCAGCCTCTAATAGTCATTGAAGTAGATGTTTAAATAGAAATAGAAGGAACAGTCATGTTCCTAATAAAAGAAATAGTCCTTCCATTATGTTCCAAGGACTTTCTCATTCCAATACCCATAAGGTAAATATTACTATTATTAAAAGTATTTTATTATTAAAAGTTTTCCCTGAAGTCCTCCAGGTCAGCAGGTGAAGGGGCTGAGATTTCACTCCATACCCGTCCTGCTTCTAGCCACACTCTGAGCCCACCTCCTAAGTCCTGCCATGTCTGAGATTCTGTAAACCTGTGTGAACAGACCCTTTACAATGTGTCACAATGTTCAGCTGTGAAATGTAGCAAGGCCCAGGAAGTGTTCAGGGGTGTCTGCAGGAGCCTCCCTGACATCCAGACGAACAGTCGCTTCTCACACTGATACACCTCAACTGCTCTCCCTACAGCAGCTGTGACAGCTTACTCACTAGAGTTTCAGAATATCTCAATAACTAGCAAATTATTTCTTTTCAGACAGCATCTTACTCTGTCACCCCAGTGGACGGCCATGCCATCATCAAAGCTCACAGCAGCCTCAAACTCATGTTCTAGAGAGTCTCCTGCCTCAGCCTCCTGAGTAGCTGGGACTACAGGCACCCACCACAAGAACTGGCTAATTTTTCTATTTTTAGTAGAGACAAGGGTCTTGCTCTTGCTCAGGCTGGTCTTGAACTCCTGAGTTCAAGCAAATAACCTGCCTCCACCTCCCAGGTGCTGGGATCACAGGCGTGAGCCACTGTGCCTGGCCTATGTAGCTGTTATATTTAGCTCTGATGAATGGACTACTGAGTTGAACTTGAGACACATAAGTACTGATGGAGACTTAATGGATAAATTCTGTGTTGCTCAATGGAAAGAGAAGATACGAGTCTAATGAAGACCTAATCGTATGGTTACTGTAGACAAATAACATCCACGCACATCGAGTGTGAGCGATCAATGGGATTTATCTGCAGCACAAAGTAAGTGAACTTACCTGGGGCCCATCTGAGGCTTAAACAGAGTCAGTTGAAGGCACAGCTTTCATTCATTTCCAGATGTCGCAGCTAATTATAGTTGCACATAACAATTGTGGGTGCTTGGCTGCCCCCACCCTTGATGCCAATTTTATTTAATTTCTGCTTATAAAGTTAAAGAAGAAACCTTTCAGTTAATCCACCCAGTGTCTGGGACTTACACCAGGCCATGGGAGTCAGAGTTATTAACAGCCGGTCTCTGCCTGCTGAGTTTGAAAACACACACTGACGTTCGCAGAGAGGACACAGGGGAGCACTGTGAGGAATGGGAAAGGCTCAGGTTCTGCCCCTCAAACCTGCTGCAGCCTCCTTCTCTAAGGAATACGGAGCAAAACCCCAGTTCAAAATGAGAACCTTTTCCCAACTCTTATTCTGAGCACTGAGATGAAGACGCAAATTCCTATAAGGAAACAAATTTCTACTCTTTCCTGAGAATGACAGGAGCTCGACTGGGAAGAAAGAAGGGAAGAGAGGAGAAAGAGAGGGAAGGAAGGAAGGAGGGAGGGAAGGAGGGGGGGAAGAAGGGAGTGAAGAAG
>CAUYON010199239.1:0-52321 GCA_963573935.1 Arctocebus calabarensis
ATCTGGGCGAGATTAGTACCCACACTCCAATTTAAGGTGCTACAGGGGAGAGAAAAAGGTATCAAGAAGGCAAGAATGGCGCATCTTAGAAGGGTACAGGTGAAACTTACTAAATGCAGAATATAAATGTCTTAACGCAATAACTAAGAAAATGCCATGAAGGCTATGTTAACCAGTTTGATGAAAATATTTCAAATTGTATATAAAACCAGCATATTGTACCCCATGATTGCATGAATGTACACAGCTAGGATTGAATAAAAAAATAATAATTAAAAAAATAAGAAGGCAAGAAGTAGGAGAGGCAAGACTGTAGACAAAACCTTCGAACACAACACAGCCAAGGGCTGGGAAAGGGACGAAGAGAGAGGGAGCTAGTCCTATACGGATTTGAGCCACTCCATACCCCTGTAATTGCACCTTAACAGGTATTGGAATGTGGCATTTCCTTTTCTGCACCTGGCCAAGGTGGAGCCAAGGGAAGAGGGTTCTAGAGCAGGAATTAATGGGCTCTGTCTTGGATCATGGTCAGTGGAGCATGGCCCTGGCATCTTCGCAGCTGGATTGTGGTCCCTTAAGATCAGGTGTGGACAAGATAAGCAGTGCACGCCCTATTTCTCATCATCGCCACACAAGCGGGTATTATTTTCCCATTTCATAGACAAGTAAACAGAGTCAGGTTAAATGACTTGTCTAAGGGCTCTGTGCTGGTTGGCAGCAGGGCCATGCCAGGGACCCAGGACTGCATGGGTTTCTTTTTTCTCTGTCTGTGCTTGGTTGTTTTGTTCACCTGATGTTCCCTGATACCCCTTTGGATTATTGAACTGAATTTGCACCAAGTAAGGGTTTTCCATATTTCCATCTTTATCTTCAAAACTCACGGTTCCGTTTCACAACTTTCTCGCATGTTAGGGGGACAAGTTCTAACCAGGACCCCTTCAGATGTTTCTCAATCACTGATTGTGCTCTGAAGAACAAAGGTGTCTTTCATGTTATTCCTTGATAAAAAACAACTTTATTTTGGTGTGAATGCTAACATTTATAGCAGTTTGTTCTCAATGGTTGTAAGATTAATTCATTTATATTTTTAAATGTATCCCTCATTCCTTACAGGTACACACATGAATTTGAAAGCAACATGTGTATGCTCATCTTTAATATAGTCAGACTCAAACAGTAATGAATATTGACTATGGTTCTCGTATTCCTATGTAGAGGGAAGGATGTCCCTGATAAAACTCAGTGCCCACGTATTAAGCTATTAAATGTGCCATGCACTCTGTAGTATCAGGTGGTAACTCTGGCCCTTATCATATCAGTTCCTGCAAAAACACTGACTGTGGCTTTCTTGTGGGCCAGACAGCAGATGCCTTGTGAGGAAGCCTACGTTCCCTTCTGGGCAAGTGACTGTAGAAAGCTGGACTAGGTCACTGTATGGCCTTGAGGTGACACTGTAGCCTCAAACTTTTCATGCTGTATGTGCAAGACTTTGCAGTGATTTGGAGTAGGAGTCTGAGGAGGACGGATATTCTAGGAAATCCTTCTAGAAAGCCCTAGGACCACCATGGGAAACTCTTAGGAGGCCTACATGCCCAATTTCAAGTGCATGCTGGCGTCCATTTGTCATGGTTCTGAGGGATTGTAACCTCTGTGAAAGCCTTCACTTGCCTCCACAGCACTCACCCAAGCACCACCCCAATAAGGAAAATCCTAACAATAGTGTAGCCAGCTTCCAAAACAAATAAACTAAAATCTACTCACCAGCCTCACCCATACTTATCAGTGTCATAACAACGATGTATCTACTGATGGCAAACAAATGTTTAAGGAGAAACAGAACTTTAGAGCATACGGGAACCTCACGGACAAAGAAAATGAGACCTAGAAAGGTGGTTTCCTAAGGTTGTGAGGAGAATGCAGGTCTCTGAGCTCTCACTCAAGACCAACCAATGTATAACCATGTTATTCCTTATACAGATTTTTCCTCCTTTCCTAAATGTATTAGTTTACTATGGCTGTTATAACAGATTACCACGAACTTAGTGATTTAATCTTACAGTTCTGGAGGTCAGAAGTCTGAAATGTGTCTTATGAGGCTAAAACTCGAGATGCTGTCACCCTCAGGGCTGGTTCCTTCTGGAGACTATTAAACAGTCTCTTCCATCTTCCAGAGTTTGCCTAAGTTTCTTGGCTTGGGGCTACATCATACTTCCTACATTGACTTTGACCTTCGTCTCTTCCTCTTATGAGAACCCTTGTGTTTACACTGAGCCTACCCAGAGAATCCAGGATACTGTCCCCATTTCAAGGTCCTTAACCCCATCTGCAAAACCCCTTTCACCATGTAAGGTAACATATTCTCCGTTGCTGGGGATTAAGAGGTGGGTATCTTTTGGGGGACCATTATTCAGCCTACCCCCCCAAACACAAAGAATTTCCTGCTATTGGTTCAATCATCTATTTGCTGTCTATAGAAAAATATTTTCTGGTTTGATGTCCCTTCTAAAACACAAAACTGGGTAGAGCAGTAGGAAGAGAAAATCTATATTTTTTGTTCATATGAGGTTAGACAATTAAGTTTGCTAGTTAATCCTAGAAAAAGTGCTACATACCTCATTGCTGAATATCACTATCGTCACCTTCAAACTATGTCTGAGGACCACAGTGATATTCAGCAATGAAGTATGCAGCACTTTTTTTAGGATGAGATCATGAACTTAATTGTGCCGCCTTGTACAATTATAAGTAATGGGCCAACAGAAGTCAGAAATCCAAGCCAATGACTATGTCTAACAGAACTGCATAAACCTAAGAAGGTATAAAATGAAAAACTTAAAATGAGAAATTTGGCCCCAAACTAAAAAGAACTTGAAAGATACAGGCTGGGTTCGGTGACTTAGGCCTGTAATCCCAGTGTTTTGAGAGGCCAAGGTCAGAGGATTGCTTGAGATCGGAAGTTTAAGATCAGCCTGAGCAACATAGTGAGACTCCATCTCTACAAAAAAAAAAAAAAAAAAAGAATAAATAGCTGGATGTGGTGGCACATACCTGTAGTCCTAGCTACTCTGGAGGCTGAGGATTGTTTGAGCCCAGGAGATTGAGGGTGCAGTGAGCTATGATGATGCCACTGCACTTAAGCCTGGGCAACAGAGCAAGAACCTACCTCAATCCCCTCACCCAAACAAACAACAACAAAAACCCAAACAAAAAGAAAAAAAGAGATGCAAACCTAAAAAACTTCCATCAAAATGGACAAAAAAATCCCCCCCAAAACAAAAAAAAACTCCAACTACCCCCAAAATGATAAACCATCAAATATATCATTGCCATTTGCATGGATGCCTCATTTGCTCTCAACCAGTGACTTGATCACAAGATGTTCCCTCTGGTCTGGTGATAGTGGCAAAGACCATGCTCATCCATTCCAAGCAATTCTAAACCTTTCCTAGCATCCCTTATCATCTTAGCACTTGGATTTTTCCTGAGTTTTGTGATAAATACCTTGCTGTAACTAAAACTATCATAGCTCAGCCTTGACACAAATCCACCCATGCTTATTCCTTAGGATAAATTCTTAGCAATGGTATTTCTAGGATAATGGCTAAACGAGGCTCTTTACAGACTTATGATGAATATTACCAAATGGCTCTTGCAAAAGTTGTAACTTTTACACATCCAATAGTATAAGCCTCCAATCTTATCTGCTTTGTACACTGACATTTATTTTTATCTTCACTAAATTCATCAATGAAAATGACATCTCACATTAATTTGTATTTTTGATGATTAGCAAGGCAGGACAATTTTCAATATTTATTGGCCATATGTAGTTGTCCTTTACTTACCTGTTCAAATAATCTTCTCTTACTGTGTGTCAAAATTTCTGGTATTGGTTTTGAAGAATACTTTATATATTAAGGATATAAATCCTTTTTAGGATTCAAATACTGGCAAATATTGCATATGGATTTTCTCTAGGGCAGCTTTTTTTTTTGGCATTCAGAAAATTATAATTTTTATGTATCTAACTTTCCTTTATGGCTTCTGTATTCAGTGCTTTGACTGGTCCTCATTTTTTGTAAGCTACATAAAGATTCACTTATATTTTCTTGGAAAAATTTTATGTTTCCGTTTTTTAAATATTTCAATCAGCTAGAATTTCTTTTAGACTGTCACTAAGTTTTTAGATCTACATTTGCTTCTTTTTCAGTGTGTAGCCTACCATCTCAGAATCATCTGTGACACCATCCACTCTTTCCCTGCGGATTTGAAATGCCACTTTTCTCACATGTCAACTTGTTATGTATAATTAGGTTTCTTTTGGCGCTTCCTATCTATTCCTGCGGCAGTGCTGCAAAGTTTTAATTACTTTGTTTGATTTTCTTTTTTTTTTTTTGCAGTTTTTGGCCAGGGCTGGGTTTGGACCCATCACCTCCAGTACATGGGGCCGACGCCCTACTCCTTTAGCTACAGGCGCCGCCCTAATTACTTTGGCTTTATTAGTACTTGATGGTACAAACCCCTTTACATTTGTAATCAAGATTTTCTTGTGCCTTATTCTTTTTTTTTTTTTTTTTTTTTTTTGAGACAGAGCCTCAAGCTGTCGCCCTGGGTAGAGTGCCGTGGCATCACAGCTCACAGCAACCTCCAATTCCTGGGCTCAAGTGATTCTCTTGCCTCCGCCTCCCAAGTAGCTGGGACTACAGGCGCCCGCCACAGCGCCTGGCCATTTTTTGGTTGCAGCCGTCATTGTTGTTTGGCGGGCCCGGGGACTGGATTCGAACCCGCCAGCTCAGGTGTACGTGGCTGGCGCCTTAGCCCGTTGAGCCACAGGCGCCGAGCCTTGTGCTTTATTCTTAAAGGTGAACTTTAGAATCATTAAGTTCTCCTTATTCATCCTGATCCTGTGGAAAGAACAACTAGAACTAGGTTTCTAGTTAACTCAAGTTAACTATCACCTGAGTGACAGGTTTCTAACATAATAATGGAAAAAGAGTTTTATGATAATGGGCTTTCCCATTGATGTTCAGGTCTCTTTATTAGTCAAATTACCTAAAAGGTTAAGTTTTACTTCAAATACATTCTGATACATCTTTCAAAGATTATTCCTAGGTAGTCTATAGTCTGTATTTTATAACTATTGTGAAGATCATCTTCTCCAGCGTATTTGTTATTGTTGCTATGAATATTGATGTTCTTTTGGGGTGATTTTTTTGCCCTCTTAAAGTTTTTTTTTTTTGAGTCAGAGTCTCACTTTTCACCCTGGGCAGAGTGCTATGGTGTCACAGCTAACAGCAACCTAAAACTCTTAGGCTTAGGCCATCATCTTGCCTCAGCCTCCCCAGTAGCTGGGACTACGCACCTGCCTCAATGCCTAGCTATTTTTTAGAGATGGGGGTCTCAATCTTGCTCAGGCTGGTCTCGAACTCCTGAGCTCAAACAATCCAGCCATCTCAGCTTCCAAGAGTGCTAGGATTACAAGAATGAGCCACCATGCCCATGTCCTCTTAAATTTTTAAGTGTATAGTACAATATTGTTAACAATAAGCATGCATGTTGTACAGGAGATTATCCCGCTTAACGGATCTTGATATCCCTTGAACAATAATTCCCCATTCCTCTCCCTATATTTTAAATTGGTTAGTGATGGTTTATAGGAAAACTACTGTTTTCTTACTTATATCCTATACCCTATTGGGTACTCTTAATATTTGTAATAGACATCCTGGTAGTTCGTGTGTATTTTATTGGTATATAATTATATACCCAGTAGAAAAAGTGACGTCTCTCCTTCCCAATGAGAGTCTCCTGAGCACTGAGCAGTCTGGCAGCTGCAGAAATCTCAGCATCACTGCACGGCTGCTGCTGCACCCACACGTGTGAACTGCGAAGTTCCTGCGACTGGGGGAGGGAGGTGCCATTGCCAGAGCATCAACATTGTTGTCTGGAGCCTAGCTTTGCTTTCTAATTGCTGCCATAATTATTTTTCCAACAAGTAGATTTTAAGATGTGCATTTCTTCTCAAATAAGAATCATCCACAACCCTCATGCTCAAGCAGATGCCTATAGCTCCCTCCCAAATATGCCTCTCTTAGAATACTTCCTTGTTACCAGTAAGTTCTTCTGTAGAAAACAGGAGCAAAGAACCCATTTCAAAGGCCACGGACAAAAAGCTTTGAGCCACAGGAAAAAACAAAGTATTTCCTTACCGATGTAGGTAAGGAGACACAAAAACACGGCAAAAATTGAGGATTGAACCATAACCTCACAGCCCACTCTGGCATGAACTTTAGCAGGCGGGTAGACCTTAGATCCAATCTTGGCTCTTTGTCACTTACTAATTCTGATCTTGGGCAAGTCTATGAAACGTGCTGGGCCTCAATTTCCCATTGTATCAACCGATAATGTTACAAAGGTGAAACGAGTCATACAAAGCCCTTGGTAAGGTGCTTTAATGGCCCTTCCTTCCTTCACTCACTCACTGCACTGGGCACTTGGGACACCGGTAATGAACTAGACAGATAAGGTCCCTGCTCTAAAGGAACTTAAGTCTGATGGGGAGGCAGGCAAATAAGTAAACAGACAAATTGAAATCATTAAAGATAGCACTGAGTGCTACAAAGGAAAGGCACAGAGATGTGACGAGGGGCAACCGCTTAAAGTGACCATCCTGAGGACATCTGACATGGTGAGCACATCTAGACCCAAAGGGTGTAAATGAGTCAGCGGTGGGAAAAACTGAGGACAGAGCATTCCAGACAGAAGGAAAAGCAAGTGCAACAGCCTAGAGGTTAGAGAAGGGTCTGAGAAAAAGCAAGGATGCCAGGGAGTCGGGGCACAGAAGGTAAGGAGGAAAGAGGTGTGAGCTACAGATGGAGAGGGAGCAGGTGCCTCGCAGGGCATGTTACCATGGCAGTTCTTGTAGCTGTTGTTGATGTGGGCATATGGTATTGGAGTTGCCATTTAAACCAGAATCTTGCACACATTGGCAACTATTTTCTTTGCAACACACTATACCACAGAGATCTTACGTTTGGAGGTTCATTTTAAGATTGCTAAGCTTTTCTGTTGAATTCAGAATTTCCGATGTTTATACCACAGCTAACACCATGCCCCAAACAATGGAAAATATCTACTGCACTTCCTCTGTGGGAGGTGCTGGGATAAGAAAACCTGCACCAGGGGTCCTTGCCTGCAAGAAGCTGAGCCCTGCCAGCTTCTGATTAAGAACCAGCTGTGGAAAGGAGGCTCAGGCTGGTGGGTAGCGTAAGAGAGTGTCCACCAGCTTCTGAAGGCTATGGTGACCTGAAATCTGCTGCTCGACATAACACCTCTGCTGTCAAGAACCTTGCCCATATCAGCTGAGTTTGACTGGTAAGAGTCATTTTGAAGGACCTATCTTATTATGGCTGAAGGATGCTTTCCATCATTTTTAAAGTCAACTCATATCAAACACATCAATCTGCATTTTCATAAAAAGGTGTTACAATTAGGTACTGCGAAGTAGCCTTGCATTGTTCTACCTTGAAAATTGTTAGACTCAAAAGGAAAAATAATTAAAAACAGCTTATTTCAGTACTAAGTCAGCTTTGCCAATGGAAGAAAGCTGACATGGAATTTTTATAAGCAAAAAAAAAAACCAAAACCCAAAAAACAATGACAGACTTTTGGGGCGATTTCCAGCTTACAGGGTGGTGGCATTTCAAAAACTGGTTTGCAATCAGCTGATGAGATCGCAGCATCCAAAGGAAATGGAATATTATAAAGAGTGGATGAGAGTGCTAACCAGCTCCCAGAGCCAATCTTCCTACTGCACACCTTACGGGTCCAACGGCACCCTGCTGCATCTGCCATCCTTAACAGCACCACTATGAACAACGCGTTGGGTACAGGTTTTCTGAGGATATGGATTCCCTGGGCTGCTCCAGCCACCAGCAAGCAGGCACTGGGCTCCCCTGGGGCCAGAGCACAAGTCCTGGCATGGGACTAGGGTGTCAGGTGGGGAAAAGGCCACGAGAAATGACCGGAGACTGGGTTGCAGAGGACCAGAGGTGTGAGGCACATCTCAGGTTGAATGAAAAGTTAAAAAGAACCACATCTGGGACAGAGGATGGCAGGATGAAAGCTCTAAGTTAAGGATTTTGGAAAAGGGTGGAGAAAGGGAAGAAAAAAAAAAGAGAAGGAAGGAGTTTTTCTTCTCTTTCTTCCCTTTCATTACCAGGACAAGTGGAGGGGCAGAGAGGGAGGACGAGGCAGGTATGAAGGCATGGTGGATGCTGCCCTGCTCCCTTGGCTTGCATGGGGAGGGAGGCCACATCCTGTGTACAATGGATAATGGATAATGGCTGATACCATGTATTGTTCCACACTGTAGTTGACGAATACTCTCATATTTGCTTGATCTTCACTGGCATCAGTTATTCAAAACAAGACTCGGTGTGTATTCAAGTCAGGATTTAAGGATCCTCTTTTTCTTCACACCTGCGGTTTTTACCTCTAGCCACAGTAGAATCCCTGGGGAGTCATACAAATTATTGAGGCCTGGACTCTACCCCCAGACCATATAATTTAGAATCTCTGGGATGGATGGAGCCAAGGTATTGGTGTTTTTTAAAACTCCCCAGGGGTAATTCTAATGTGAAGCCAAGGTTGAGGATTCCTGTTCTAGCCAGGTGTGCTCAAAGTTAGGGTGAGTATGAATCACCAAGGGAGTTAAAAGTGTAGATGTCCAGGCCTCACCTCAGGTTTGCGTTTGGCTTATTCAGCAGACGTTCTTATTGCTTACTAACATATGCTTGCCTCTACTTCTAGGTACGCAGAAAGCTTGGTCTTCCCTGCTCCCTTAGGTATGGCTGTATGAGTTACTTCAGACACTGAAATATGAATTGAAATGTGACACATATCTGAGTGGGAACATCCCACTCTGGTTCTAGACCTCACATCTACTTGCTGATAAGGATGTCTGATTTGAATTATCAGTTTCTCTGCAGAGTCACCCAGGGCACAGTGGACATTGAGTAAGAATAAAACTTGCTATTAAACCAAGGATATTTTGTTACTGCAGCATAACCTAACATCTTCTGACTGAACCTGCTAGTCTACAGTGACTCCTAGGATCTGAATTTTTACAAGCATTCTAGGTGATTCTTATACCAACAGCCTGTGGCTCTCACTTTTAGAAGCAAGCCCAACACATTAACTTTCTGTGCTTCATATCTTTATAAAGAAACTGGTGAGCTACAGAGAGCTAGCATTCATTTATTCTCTCAACTATTGCGTATCTATCGTGTCAGGCATTGAACTAGAGCAGTGATTTTCAACTGGTGTGCCGTGAGAGGATCTTAGATGTGCTGCAAACATTTTTAAAGATGATCCATTAAATTATTATTATTATTTTTTAGATGGAATCTCATTATGTTACTCTCGGTAGAGTGCCGTAGCATCACAGCTCACAGCAACCTCCAACTCTTGGGCTTAAGTGATTCTCTTGCCTCAGCCTCCCAAGTAGCTGGGACTACAGGCACCTGTTACAACACCTGGCTATTTTTTTGTTGTAGTTGTCATTATTGTTTGGAAGGCCTGGGCTGGGTATGAACCTGCCAGCTCCGGTGTATGTGGCTACAGGCTCAGAACCTAAATTATTTTCGAAAGAAGTTCAAAGCACAGTAAGTATTTTTTTTACTTTTTTTTTTTTTTTGATCAACATAATTTAAGTGTACTGTGGAAGTTTAACTCTAGGTTCAAGTGTGCTGTGAGATAAAAAAAGTTTGAAAAACATTGCACTAGAGGTTCATCTTATAGAGAGATGAACAAGACAGAGTCCCTTATCCTCAAGAAGCTGTCAGAAAGGGGACAGCAGGAAAAAAAACATATATTTCAAAAACAAGGGGATGGACAGAAGGACAAGTAACTTTTGCCCAAAGAGGGGTCAAGGAAGCTTTCTGAAGGGGGAGATGTGTGACCTGGATCTTAAAGGACAAGTCATTCCCTACATGAGGCATTCTCACAATACAGAGACACAATTTGTACTTGCCACGTGGCAAGTGCTCCATGGCCGTGTGTGCTACTATATTGGACAGAACAGTTCTAGACAGAGCTGCCAGAGAATTCCAGAGACAAATTCTTTTCAAGGAGGATACACATGCTAAGTGGCCTGAGTGTAGAAACTCTCTCCCTTAAATATTAACTGGGCCAGATTTTTAATTTTGTTTGTCTCTGAACACCAATAAAAATACACTGATACTCTAAAATGTTGATATTGTCAATGTCCTCTCCCCAAACAACGTCCCAGTTCAGGGGCTAATTCACTCACAACGTTATACTACTTAAGCCAAGTTTACAACAAGTTAACCTTCCATCTCAATGGTAAAAATGTACTTTGGAGAACTCCTTCGGCTTACTCAGTACTCCTTTTTACAAGAGCAACTGTTGGGACAGCCCTGAAGTATCAGCATTCTCTACCACAGTTGATCATTTTCACCAGTAAAGGATCCTCAGCTAAGCTCCTTCCCCAAGTAAAACAGGTTCTCTGATGCCACCGCTACTGTATCCTAAGTCAAAGGGGGCTCTCCATCCTTCTAGCAAGCCCACTGTGGGCATACTTGCAATTGAGTTGTGCGAGTTCCTTATGTATAGGTTTCCTTATAACCCTTTATCAGACAGATGGCCTGCAGGTATATTCTCCCTTCCCACAGGTTGTCCTGCATTCTCTTGATTTGTTTCCTTGCCTGTAAGAAGCTTTTTAGTTTGATGTAATCCTATTTGTGTATTTTTGCTTTTGTTACCTGTGATTTTGAGGTCATATCCAAAAGGTCATTGCCCAGACCAATATTATAAAGTTTCTGCTTTGTTTTTTTCTAGCAGTTTCACATCTTACATTTAAGTCTTTCATACATCTGAGTTGATTTTCTATTTTTTTTTTTGCAGTTTTTGGCCAGGGCTGAGTTTGAACCCGCCTCCTCTGGCATATGGGGCTGGTGCCCTACTCCTTTGAGCCACAGGCACTGCCCCATTTGAGTTGATTTTTGTATATGGTGTGAGATTAAGGTCTTAAGAATGTGAAAATGCATGTCCATTAGCTTGATTTAGCCATTACTCAATGTAGACATGTATGAGCAAATGTTAAATTTTTATTTTTCAATTAAAGAATTAAAAAAAATTAAAGCGCTCTTTGCTAGCAAAAATAAATAAATAAATAAAAAACAAAAAAAAGAAGAAAAGAAATTGCTCCTTTAGGCAGCCTTCTTTGGCGCCCTCAGGCAGAGCACACCTTGCACCCAGCCCTGCCTTACACCAATTTGTTTGGAACTCTTCAGTCATTTCACTCAGATAATGGTTTGCACCTCTACGCCTCATCTCTACCACTTAAAAGCACCTGAGGGCTTTGACAGTCCCTTGATCATTTCTAATATCCAGTACAGCCCTCAGCAAGCCCGCCTGCTCAGTCATAAAAATACTTAAAAAGAGACCAGTCACGGCAGCTCATGCCTGTAATATAGCACTTTGGGAGCATGAGGCCAGGAGATTGAGACCATCTCTGCCAACAAAAAGCATTGTGGCACGAGCCTGTAGTCCCAGTTACCCTCACACGGCTGTACTCTAGCCTGGGCAACAGAATGAGACTTTATCTCTTAAAACAAATAAAACCATAAACCCACAACTTAAAAAGAAAGTCAATTTAAATTGGCCCAAAGAGCCCTTCTGTATAGTATCATCCTTTATCTCCAGCGGACCAAAGAACTTTTTCTTTTTTTGAAAATATATGACTTTTTTTTGAGACAGAGTCTCATGATGTCGCCCTCAGTACAGTGTCATTGTGTCACAGCTCACAGCAACCTCAAACTCTTGGGTGTAAGAGATTCTCTTGCCTCAGGCTCCTGAGTAGCTGGGACTACAGGTGCCTGCCACAACGCTTGGCTATTTGGAAAGATATGATTTTTTTCCACATTATTCCTAGGATGGTTAAGAATTTAATACCAAATAGCTCTAGTTCCTCAATTAGGTATACTCTCTGTTTAGTGATCTCGTTATTTTTCCATTTTTATACATTTCTAACCTGTTCTCCCACTTCAATTCTTACAACATTAGCATCAAAAGGGAAATGAGGAGCGAACTTCTCCCACATAAATTGCTGTGAATAGTGGCCACCTGTGATCATCAATGTGTCCCTGCACACGAAGTGAGAACAACCCATTTGTATTTCAAACAACGGCGTGGCCGTACTGTTTCCGCCTCTGTGTTTGCAGGTGCCCCACGCTGGGTGGGGAGCTGAGATCTGTCATCCTTCCTGTGTCTCCACTTCTCTGGCCATCAGCCTTTTCACTGAGAATCCCTGGTAGTTCCCTTCAATTTCTCTCTATTCCTCCTGAGTCTTGCTTCTTAGCATAAGTAGGGTGCAACACCCTACACCTCCCCCAGGGAAGGCAGGTGTTACTGCACGTGCCTGTAGTCCCAGTTACCCTCACACCACTGTACTCTACCTGGGCAACAGAATGAGACCTTATCTCTTAAAACAAAACAAATAAAACCATAAACCCACAACTTAAAAAGAAAGACCACGGAGGGTCTGTGTTCTTCTATGTTGGGTACCGTAATTCTAAAGCAAAGGTTTATTTCTTAGCATTACTGGAATAGCAGGTTCCACAGTGCTGCTTCCCAAAAGGCAAAGTGATGCTTCCCCATTCTTTAAGCATCAAGGGTTACCCCTTAGCGCTGAGTTATGAGATTTACCCTGTCAGTGTCCTTTACAACTTAGAACCACATCCCTGCCACCAAATGACTGTGGCCATCTTGGTATTTCAGACACTTCTTACATGCCTGCTCTTATTTTCTTTTCTATCTTTGTAAGTCTAAACAAAAAGATTTATGTAACAAATACTTACATAGGACTTACCCGGCCTTGTCCTAAGCACTTTACTTATATCATCTCATTTAATTCTCATAACTACCCCGGGAGAGGGGTTCCATTGTGGATACTTTACAGATGAAGGAACTGAGGCACAGAGGAGCTAAGTAACTCACCTAAGGTCATAGTCCCCAAGGGGCACAGTTAAGATCTGGGCCCAGGCCATCTGGCTCCACACTTTAACCACTCTGTTAGCAAATTCTTATGACTTTTATTTTTAGGTAACTTTTCATCAAGCCAATGTCAAGTAATGAAAACAATATAATTCTCTTACCTGCTAATGAGAAGTGGAAATCAAGTAAAGTGAAAACTCTAACCTAGAGACCATGTCCACTGACTATGGCTAGCACCTGGGAACACTGCACATAATAAAGCTAAAGAGTAGGAGATCTGTGTTTCATCCCCACTGACTTTGTGACTTCGGAGTCCTTTAAGTTCTTGTGCTTCATAAGCCTACCAACACAGTCATCTTAAATAGATTTATGAAAAGAATCTTTTAGCAAACACTTATCTGTGACCAGAATGGTGCAGAAACACTTAAAAGAATTCAGATACTCAGAACAGAGTCAATCATAGGAACTGGGCTAGTCTTTATTGATAGAATATATAAAGAGGGGCCGAGTGTGATGGCTCACACCTGTAATCCTAGCACTCTGGGAGGCTGAGGTGTGTGGATAGCTTGTGCTTAGGAGTTCAAGACCCGCCTGAGCAAAAGCGAGACCTTGTCTCTACTAAAAACAGAAAAACTGAGGCAGGAGGATTTCTTGAGTCCAAGAGTTAGAGCTATAACGCCACAGCACTCTAACCAGAGTGACAACTTGAGACTCTGGCTGCAAAAAAAAAAAAAAAAAATTTATCTATCTATCTATATAAAGAAATATTCCGCAGTTTTGTGATAAGATTAATAAAAGCTTATGTATACACATACATGCACACGCAGGTACACTCAAAGATGCGCATGTGTACATATGCATACACGTGTACATACATACATGCAATTATACACACATACTTTTAGATGTATGTTGAATTTTTAATGAAATGGAGGATTAAAAATCCAAGAAAGTAGTTTGCAATCTGTCTTGGAGGAGGAGAAGGAAGAGTGGCAGAGTTACTTAATGCAAAGTATAAATCTCCCCTGGAATATTATCTGTGGTCGGAGTGAGATGTGTGTGCATGTCTGTGAGTGAGTTTTTAAAGCATGGTGATGACATACTTAGCGCCAGTTATCCGGGCTCAGATCCCAGCTCTGCCACTTTCAAATTATGTGACCTTGGGCAAGTGATTTAACTTCTCTGTGTCTCAATTTTGCCAATTTTAAGATGGAGCTAATAAGAGTACCTTCTTCTTAGAGTTGTTGTAAGAATTAAATAGGTATATACAAAACAGCACCCAGCATATAGTGAGTACTCTGTGTTAGTTCATAATATTATTGTACGAATTTTATTGTGATTGATGAAATACAATTCATTTTAAAGTGTTACTGGGTTCTCCTAACAGCTTCTAACCATTATGTATTTTAATTCATTTAATATGTAATATAATTTAATACTAAAGGCACAACTACCTATGGGGCCTGACACACTTTTGATGTTACAAATGGAAGTTTAGGCTCGGCGCCTGTAGCTCAATGGGCTAAGGCACCAGCCACATACACTTGAGCTGGCAGGTTCGAATCTAGCCTGGGCCCACCAAACAACAATGACGGCTGCAACCAAAAAATGGCCAGGTGTTGTGGCGGGCACCTATAGTCCAGCTACTTGGGAGGCGGAGGCAGGAGACTGGCTTGAGCTCAGGAATTGGAGGTTGCTGTGAGCTGTGATGTCACAGCACTCTATCCAGGGTGACAGCTTGAGGCTGTGTCTCAAAAAAAAAAAAAAAAAAAAAAAAATGGAGGTTAATTCTGAAAAAGTTTGGGAAGTACCGATCAAGGATTAAATAGTTGGAAAACTGCCCACAGTGACGACTACAATCTGGTTCTCATTTTGTCAGGTGTGCATTTAGGTTTCTGGAGCATTTATCATTTGGGGCTGGGTTCCTTTACTAACAATAGGATATCAGGCGGAAAGCCTGCTATAAACAGAACTCTATAGAGCTTCCCAGGGGCTGTTATGTGATTCACAACATATATTTCTATTTGTCATCCCTCAGAACACCAGGAAGATCGATTTGTGGCAGATTTCACACAATATATGATCATCTTCCACTTTCAAGATCTCAGAAACATCTCCCTAGACCTTCTGTGCAAGGCAGGGCATTTAGATTCCAAATTCCCCAACATCAAGGTGAAAAAGGCCCAGAAAGAGGGATTCCTTGTCAAGCTGCGAAGTGACAAATGGGAAGAGAAAACTCAGGCTAAACAGTGTTGAGAGTGGAGTTGAGGCCCTCCAGTCAAGCTCATCGTATCCGTTTTCCCCTGTTTTGGTATTTAGGAAGTGTTTTAGTCAAGGCAACCTGGTGTTAAAATGGCCAAAAGTGTGAAATTGTGTACTATTTCACAATCTGATAAGGGAATTGGGCCTTTCAAGACAGGAAACTAAAGAAGGGAGATGCAGAATGAAGCTGCAAAACAAACAGTTGCAGAGTCTGCTAACCGGACATATGAGCCCGGCTGGATTAGAGCAGCTGGATTAGAGCAGCTCTTTCCCCAGCAAATACCCAGATGCTCCAGGCTGAGTTTCAAACGCAGAGCCAGGGGTTCAGGCTTGTGCTCTTGGAAAACAAAGCTGATGTTTTACCCCCAAACCACTGTGTTCATCATTTCATCATAATAAAGCTGGTGAGAAAGAGGATGTCTGAAGTGATGACCCAAGTTCTGAAGTTTTTGACTTCTCTTTACCAAGGTCCTAGGTGAGTGCTAGAAAGTCAGCCCTAGAGCACTCACACTTCAGACTCCTAGGACCCTGCACTTGTAGGAGGAGACCTCTCGTGACAGCTTCTCAGTCTACAAGGACATGTGCCACTCAGCCTCATCTTCCTACTGAGCGCCAACAAAATGAGGTCGAGGACTAAAAATGCAGATTTCTGGGGTGCATGTGCTGGGGCCCAAGAATCTGGAGGATGACAGCTATATTCACTGAAGTGTGAGAACCACTAGTTTAGGGGTTAACTCTGGGTGGTAAATAGCATCTTAAAGACATAGGTTTTGCTTTAAATATATAGTCACCCAGTAATGACAGTAAGAGTAGTGACAGTAGCACTGTCTATTCTCTAGTGATAGAAAATATTTTGTTAATATTTTGTAAAGTTTTGTAATGACCATTTTATAAACGAAGGTACATTTTTAGCCACAATGTCCCATTTTCCTTATGTATGGTGACTTTGGGGACACCCTGTAGTTTCAAGTGCTTTATATACATTAATAGTTAGTTCTTAATCCTCACAACCACCCTATGAATAGGTATTATTATTCCCATTTCTACAGATAAGCCAAGGCACAGAGAGGTTGAGTAACTGTCCCAAAGTTGAAGTTTATCAAGTACTGGAAATTTCTGCAAAGTGGATCATGCAATAGGAAGGCCACTGAAGGAGTTTAGATGAGCATCCCCGAACTCTGAGGTGAACTGGCAAGTGCTGGGGCCAATCTATCCAGACAGCGAGGTCCCTGGGAGGCTGCTGTGCAGGGAGCGAGGCCCGGGTACCACACTGCAGGGATTAGGGCGGCTGTCACATGAGGCCAGTGTGGCAGGACTCTGTGTTCCAGAAAGAGCAGGACAGCCTGAGCCTCGGTGACACACGCAGCCCCAGCAAGACTGAGGCAGCCTGCTTGTAGGGCATGCTGGCTGACATTCCTGCAGGGCAGCAAAAAGCTATTCACTGCCTCTTCTTTCTTTGTAAATACTGTGGAAAAACAGGAAGGTCTGAAGCCAACGAAAATCACTTATGTTCTCATTAACCAAAGAAATTTAATGTTAACACTATATGTGCCCTGTATTTTTGCATCTGTGTGTAGAGTCTACCGATTCGAGGTGCACACATATATTCAATTTAATATCCTACTTTTTCTTTGTATATGTCATATGCATTTTCCCTTATCCTTCAACATTCCTCATCAATATGATTTTAAAGGGCACATAGTAGCCCATCTCGCTACTTGTTCCATGACTATCTCGCTCTTGCTGACATTTAAATTGGCTCCTTTTTGGTATAATGGACAGGAACTTCATTTCTGATTATTTTCATAAAACGGATTCCTCAAAGTTCAATTGTTGGGTCACAGAGCATTCACAATTGTAAAATTCTTTCTTACTAATACAATGCAATTAAGTTCACTATCAATGCTGAGCTATTTTTCAGAAAGGCTATGCCCGATATCCACCTGTTAGCAATGTATGTTAGCTGTGGCATGTCACCTACACCAGTGTTCAGTATCACCATTCTTAAAAATAAGCCAATCTGATAGTTTAAGATATCATATTATGCCTGTCTTTTCCAGGGAAGTGTATGTATAAGGTCCTTGAGAATAAGGCCTTTGTTTTGATCAAGGCCTGGCACATAATAGGTGCTCACTAAATATTTGTTGATGGAATGACTGATTCAAAGGATCAGTCTGGACTAAGGATGCTATTCTTCACTTCCTTCATGTTTAATGAGGAAATCTGCCTTGCCCAAGGCCTATGCTACCCTCTGGCACCTCCTTTACCTGCAGCCTTCCCTTCCCTAATTTACCACAGCTGCTAAGTGACCATTTTGCCAAAAAAAAAAAAAAAAAAAGACAATCTAATCCTATTCTCTAGAGAGTGTGAGCTAAGAGGCAAAGAAACGGAATTAGTTGGTATTAGAATTATCCTGATGATGGGCACAGAGTAAATAGCCACAAATTGCTATAGCTGAGACCCCTGCAGTTTCACTGACTCTGGCACTGCTTGGGGCCTAGCTGGGCAGCATATCCTTGGATTCTCTGAGGGCTGACTCCTTACAAGCAACCCCCCATTACCTAGGCTGATGTGCGGGTCAGGTTCTGTTCTTACAAGACAAGGTACCTGCCAGAGTTATCCTCTTTGCCAGCTTCACTGGTAACAGCCACAGCGCAGAAGAGTAATTAATCGGAACACTGACCCAGCACCAAACTGAGCAAGAAGCAATTTAACAAAGAGAATGTAAAGTATGCAGTTTGGAACTTAGATTAAAAATGGAAGTCTGAATATGGCAGGCATGCTGTTTTCTTCAAATAAATTCATCACGGTAAATCAAGGCTTTGTTTACCTTTCTAATTTACCTCTGAGTTGTCAAAAATCACCATTATCTGCCTGACCTGATGTCCTCGGATTGCAGGGCTCATGTTTAATTCTCCCGTGGACCTCAAGGCTGAACACAACACCTGGTATGAGGGAGTACTTAAATGTGTGTCAAATAAGTATTTAAAACTAACAGTAGGAGAATACTCAGCCTTCTCTTGGCCTAAATTTTTAGAATCAAGTTTTGTCATTTGCCTTGTTTACCTCAAAGATGGGAGAGGTTCTCTTAACTGAGGTCTACTTAAACCTGATTTCCCCAGCCCCATATTCTCCATTCCCTGCTAAAGCATACACCAATGCCCTCAGCATGCACAAGCTCAGTTAGTTGGCTACTCTAGTTTACCAGCCTATGTCTGTTCTTACCAGCTAAGCTGTGTATTTACCAAGAGGTCATTTGTATTTGTTCCCAAACTTGTTTATGTCAGTTGAGCTCATTATTGCATTTAGGTAATTTAATTACATATTATGTAAATTAACCAAATACCTGTGCATTAAGGAAAGAGGTGTTGTGTCTATAAGCTGAGTATTCTGGAAAGACTTGATGAAGATGAATACAATAAAAAGAAATGCTGTCAAATTAGGGGTGGACCAGACAACTATAAAAGATGAGGGGCATTTGTGTGTGTGGGAAGGTACAGGTCTGGAAAGATTATGATACTTACTCTGTCAGCATCTAAGTTCTGCAAATAGAGGATGCGGTATGGACATTAATTATGCAAGCAAAATGATGCAGAAGGCTACTACACAAATCTATTAACAACTAAAACAAGAAAACCATGAAATGGTACCTACCCTTCCTCTATGTAAGGCACTCTGAAATTTTCTATTCTAAGCTACTCAATTTCATATTTTAAAAATGTTGGTCGCAACCCATTAAAGTGGTTTTGAAACTCACAGAAAAGACACTAACTTAATCCCACTCTTTCATCTAATTGATGGGAGAAATGAGGTTCAGGAAGATTTAACAACTCTATTAAAGTCTCTCAGTCAGAGTCAGAGTTACGATTCTTGATTCCATATCCTGTGTTCTGTCTACTACCCTGAGCACTGAGCAGCCTTTGCTCGAAAAGCAACTGACCCAGCACAAGTTCCTCTGCAAAAAGTAGGATAGGAAATGAGCAAGTGGATGACAAGGATAAATTCTGAAGGGGGAAGGAAGAGTGTCTCATTCTGTCCTCATGCTTTTCTAAGCAGTTGCTAAAGCAAGCACACACAGGTGTAGGTGGTTTTATCCCCAAACGAAGGCACACCAAGTCTCTCCTGTTACAGACACATATCTGGAGCAGGTGAAGCATGTACTGGGTGGAACACGTGAGCTTTCTAATTTTAGAATGATTTCAGCTCCACGTGGGAAAACTCTAGACAATGGAATGGGGAAGCAGTTTGCAGTTCTGAAAAGCTTTTGTTAGGTGACAGAGGAATACCAGGTCCTGTACTTGCTGGGTGACCCACGTCCAAACTTTTCCAAACAAGTAAAGGCTTCAAAGCCTTTTCACCATAATCTGCTTTGTGCACCCCCAGCCCAAACTCACTACCCAGGGACCCCATCAAATCTGACCATCTTCTCCCCGAGTCAGATGATAATGGTGACATTCCCCATGAATAACCCTATAAATTACCATGTTCTTTCATCATCACCTCTGAAAAGTCTCCCAGACACTAAATTAAGCAAGCCTTCAAAACATGCCCCGATTCTAGGTGAGTGCCATTAGACATAGGCAAGAGGAAGAGGCTGAAGTTCGGCGGTTTAAAGATGCCCTGGGTGCCCAGATCAAGAAAGGCAGATAGCAGCGGGCAGCCTGGAGCCCGGCTCCCGGGCATCCGAGCAAGCCCTGACCACACTCCCTAGGTCATTAGAGTGAATCTCATGAAAATATGAGAACCAGATGGGCGGGCTGGGAACTTTGCAACATTTCTGAGGGTTAAGCAAGCAGCCACCCAACAACTCTTAACCTGGGTGTCCTCTGTCCCTTTTAAGGGGCATTAAAAAGTGCCTTTTGAAGATAGGTCGTAACTCCTTCCTTGGGAGGGTGTGACATGTTCTGAAGCCATAAGTGCCGCCTCCCTCACCCTGCCTCCAGCTAATGTTTTTCTGTGTGTTCTCTACAAATTGACACCAACCAGATTAAAATGCCGTCTTAACCCCCAGATTACTGATTTCACTCCCACAGCAATTCCTTTCTAAATCGTGCACCGACTAGGCAGGCAGCCCAGGCTGCCCCATCGCCCGCTGCTCTTGCTGTGGGTTCTCCTGTTGTCTTCTCACCTGCGTGCGGGCTCCTGGAGGGCAAGGCAGAGAAGGCCTGCTCCTGTGGATAGTTCCAGCAACTAGCATGTCCCAGCCTGCAGTGAAATAACATCTAGTTGCAGGAAAAGCAAACACGTGGCAGTCACACTACCATGGCCCTACCCTGGGCACACAGTGGGCATCACCAGTTGGTCACCGCAGTACTTCCTAAAAGCCTGAAGGATTATGTCCTTCTCAGCACAGCTCTCCAACTTATCAATCTCTCAGAGAGGTCACATGAAAACTCTTACAGGCCATTCCTGGTTCAAGTCCAATAGATGAGGAAACGCATCCAAATAGAAACCAGATGAACAACTTGCCCAGACTTGAAAAATCTGAGGCCAAGTGGGCCCAACACCCAGGATGCTTGACCTCCAGCCTAAGACCCTCCACAGTCCCATTCTAAGGAGACATCTGAGAGGCATTTACTGTCAACAAGACCCATTTCCTATGACTCTGGCATTATCTGCCCTCCATACCTGCGGGTCTAAGAGAAAGAAACCCCAACAAGATGCAATTTGGAACTTGTTTTTTTGAAATGCATAAGAAAGCCACATGGATCATTGCCCCATGGTCTTTCAAGACCACATGCCTCCCCTGATTGGCACACAGACTTGGCAATTTTCTCTCCACATTATTTCGTTAAAATGTCAGGGCTTCACCTGTGCATTCCTGTATCCCACTGCTCCAGGGCTATCATTCAGAAATGTACCAAAACTTCTCTTATATCCATTATACCTTTCTCATTCTAACTCCTAAAATGAAAAGACTTGCATATTTCTATCATGGGTAAAGCCCTTACAGTTTTTTTCCCCCTAAAATTACCCATCCTCCCATTTGTCTACATAAATGGTGGGGATGGTTTCAACATAGTCCTGGATGATTTGGTTCTGGGATTTAGTGAATAAGCCCAGTCAGAGCTTAAGGAGTTAGGGGCACTCAGATTTGAAAGTCACCCAGCACATAAATGAGTATGTTTTATGAAAACGATTCACCTGAAAAGAAATAAGTAGAAAGCAACATAGGAAAACATTAAAATAAAAGTAGATGAAAATGAAATACCACAAAATTAAGTGCAGCAGCATCTACCATCAATATCTGAAGAGCTAACACTAATGAATTACTGTTGCCTTTGTTGGTATAGTAATGGAACTGTAGTTATGTTTTTAAAAGTTATCTGTTAGATATACATACTGAACTGTTATGAGTCAAATGTGCTTTCTTCAAAATATTTTAGTGAAGGGAAAAATGAAAATGGTGGGGGAAATAAAGAGTGATGCCAATTACTGAAGCTGGATGATGGGTATTCAGGGATCAAGTTTGCTATTACTTCTCTCCTTCTGTGGATGAAGATTTCTATAATTTGATGTTAGCAGATAGTCAGACACACACATACACTCGCTCCAACATCAGGTAGGGAGAGTGGCTGGTGGAAGTTGGTCCCCAGTCTGAACTGTGCCCACTGCAGGGTTTTAGCCCTGTCTGGTGAGGACAGCATTGGTGAGGGGGTAAGGCCTGAGCAGTCTTTCAGGAGACAGGAAGGTAACCCTAAAGGAAGAGAAAGCTAAGCAAACAAGGCTGATCCTGTCACAAAGCCCTACCCATTGAAGGGGTGACTACAATGTGCTTATCATCATTTGGACTTGTCTCTTGCCTCAGCCCATTCATATCTGGGTCTCATGGGGCAGGGCAGAGAATAAGTAAAAAGGTAAAGAGCTATTTCATCAATCTCTAAGACACCAAGGCACACGTTTCGTAGCTAAGCGACCCATCAAACAGAAAGCAACACAAAGGCCGGGGGCAGCCACCTCCCCTCCCCACAGACTGGCAGCCGACTCTGAGGCTCAGGTGCTCTGGACATCGGGGGCTGTGGCACTGCCTCTGCTCCCTTGCACCACCTTGGGCTGCAGAGTGGCACTCAGCCAGTGACAGGGTGATGTGCAACCCAGCGGGGCTCAGCTGCGGTTTCTGACCGCACATCACAAGAGAAAAGGGAAAGTAAACCTCAACTCCTTGTTGATGTCTCAGACGGTCTCACATGAGGAAGTCAGAAAGGAAAGATGGGACAGAGGTTGGTCACTAAAGCAGGAAGGACAGTTGTTTTCTGGGCGAATGTATCAGGTCAGCCCAGGAGGGCCTGGGAAACCCCAAAGGCCTAGGCAAGAGTGACACCAGGGCCCTAAGGAAATAGGACAATGTCTCTTAGGCTTTCCTGTATGTACGAATGGATGAGACTTGGAAGACGAGTGGAATGAGCAGGAGTACCCATGCAGCATCAGTATTTGCTGTCACTGCAACTTGTCACCTGAAAGAGTGGAGGGCGGAGCCTGTGGCTCAGCGAGTAGGGTGCTGGCCCCATATACCCAGTGTGGCAGGTTCAAACCCAGCTCCGGCCGAACTGCATCAAAAAAATAGCCGGGCATTGTGGCGGGCCCCTGTAGTCCCAGCTACTCAGGAGGCTGAGGCAGGAGAATCGCCTAAGCCCCTGAGTTGGAGGTTGCTGTGAGCTGTGATGCCACAGCACTCTACTGAGGGCGATAAAGTAAGACTCTGTCTCTACAAAAAGAAAAAAAGAGAGAGACTCAGTGGAGAGTCTGGCTTTCGGTCTGCTGGGATCTGCAGTTTACCTCCTACACTTCCCAAGCCTCTCCAGTATGTTGATTTAGGAAATTAAAAATTACAAAAAAAAAAAAAAAAAAAAAAAAGAACTATTATGTAAATAACAAAACATAAACCAGAAAATAACTAAAAAAAGGTCATCAGGCAGAAGTCAACAAGGAGATTCAGGAACCTGGTTCTTCTTTAGATGAACTAGGATATGAGCTGGGAAAATATGGATAGTTCTGAGCTGTCAAGTCCTAGGGGCCTGTGTCTAGCGCACTTGCCCACACGAATTGCCTGAACAGCTGAAGAGAGAGAGACAGACAGGGGAGAGGGTGGACCCCGAGGGAGCAGGAATGGCCCCTCCTTGGGATTGCAATTAAGACCTGCCTGACCTAAGAGGAGGGATCAGAGACGGCTGAGAGATAGGCCTGGGCTCCAAGGTCAGGAGGCCACAGAAAGAGCTCTTCAGGGGAGAGCTTGGGCCCCATACACCAGGCAGCTGCACTTACCACTCAGGGGGGACGTGCTGTTCTCCAGGGCATGGCACATGGTCAACACGATGCCTGTGGTGGGGAGAAGAGAGAAGAGGTAAGAGTCTGCTCAGCAATCAATAACATAGAGGCTTCTAGGCCAGGTCCTTTGAAAGTCAAAGGCTTGGTAATTTCACAAAGGCCCAGTTAGATCACTGTGAGGCTCAGTGCACAGAGAAAAATGGGGACCCCTTGTTTCAAAAAGTGGAAAACCATGCCCATTAAAGGTTTTAAATGATAAGGTTTCTTTCTTCCTTCCATATTGACTCTCTCCATCTGTCATAGTGGGTTCTCTTGGTTTTGTTTTTTTAACACCTTATAAATATATTCTTTATAGCAAGAAAATATACTTAACAAACTTTCATTTTTATCATTTTAAGTGTACATTTCAGTGACATTAGGTACATTCACATTCTTGTCCATATCATCATTTCTTAATTTACTATTTGTGTCATTGCTTTCCTTTGGGCCCGGGGCTACTTTGCAGAGTAAGTACAGCCCCTCATAAGTGCACGAGGACCCCAATGTGAAAGTGAGCAAGGGACCCACTAACTCTGGGTTTTCCCTCCAGTGAGCGGCTGGACCAATACTGTGACCTAGCAGGGGTGGGGAAGTCTAGTCTTCTTCCCAGTGCCCAGCTGCCTCCACCCAAGATGGGTGATTCTAAGGGTATTCCACCCTCCAAGACGCATGAGGTACCTGGATCAGTTGCCCACAGAACAGGCCATCAAGCTGCCAGTTGTCACCTTGCCCTGCCCCAGGAAGTAATGGGGAGCACAACCCCAGCCTTTCTTGTGTCCAGGTCCCACCCCAGGCAGACCATGGCAGGGGTAGGAACCCATCAGGGGAGGCAGGAAGACTACAGTAGGCAGGATCATGGGAACCAAGGCTCCAAGCCCCCAGTTCCTTGCTGCATACTCCACGACCTCACCAGACTTCACTTACAAGACACAGATTTAAAGACGAGACTCTAAGAATTCCAAGACTGCACCTGTACTGAGTATTAAACCCTCAGCTTAGGGCCCTTTGAGCATGGGTTCTGTGTGATTATACAGGTCGCGTGGCCATGCCCTGCCACCAGATGACCTTAGGTGACCTCACATTACAGTAAGGAAGTTTCTGGAAACAGAGTAGCAAACTTCCGATGAAAAAGGAACCTCTTGTGAGTTATGCAATCAGCATGAACTAAACTAGAATGACTTCCCAAAACTGAAACACAAAAGGATGCCACGGTGGCCATGTGAAGGGGCTGGGCCTCCTGCAGGTCAGCCTAGACAGCAGGTGAATGAAATGGGCACAAAAAACAAGCAAAGCTCTACCTGTTACAGGATGGATGCAACTCCCCACTCTACACACCGTGGAAGCTCCCTGTTCTATACCTGGCAGGGGTGTCCAACCTGAAGCCTACAGGCCACATGCAGATTACTTGAGGACTGTTTTTGCTAATCTGTGTTATCAGATATCGTGAAAAGTACTATTTTTTTGCTCATCAGCTTTCATTAGTGTTTGTGTATTTAATGTGTGGCCCAAGACAACTCTTATTCTTCCAATGTGCAGCTGAGAAGAAAAAAGATTGGACACCCCTGTGACTGCAGACATAGAAGTCTTGACTCTTCAAGAAAAACCATGCTTGGAACAGATAAAGCAATCATTATATTTACAACTTTCCTTTTCGTCTGTGAAATGAGAAACATTGTAAGAATTTCTGACTGCATTCCCTGGAGGGCTGGCATGGACTTCCCCAAGACTTTCATGGAGTCCTGAACCAGAGATTTGGTTCAGATATTTTGGTTCTGGAGTTGGAGGTAGGGAGGGGGGAATGCAGAGAGGAAATTAGTAAAATCACACATGTCTTGCCTGTGCGATTCTTTCTTGCTGTCCAATAGATGCTAATTTTAGAAATCTGGCTCTTAGGATTCCTCCAGACACACTTAAAAGGATATCTCCAAGCATTAAAGTGAAGCATTCCTATCCAAGCCAGGAAAAATCTTAGTGGTTGCACCCTCCACGCTAGGGAACTGTCACAGTCTGACTTTGCTGGCACCACTGCAAACCACTCTGGGCTAAAGCCAGTCAGTGACCCATAACGTCAAAGGACGACACTGGGCATGCTTTGCATACCTCTCAAAGGGAAGCGTGACTGGCCTGTCAAGGATTGTCCCTGAATTAATGCATTTTCTTCACACCTTGTTCCCTGCACCACATCCTGCCAGTCCTGGTGAACAGTCCACACAGTTCCTGGGCTCCATGAGAACCTCTGCTTCAGCACATCCTAGACCAGAAAGCTCATACCACACAGCGGTGTCGAAGGCAGAGCACGGATGGACACCAGGAAGATGAGGGCGTGTGACGAGTGCCTGCTCCCCCAGCCTGGGGGCAAGTCACTTCACCCCCTGGGAGCCAGCAGCTGCCAAATTCACAAAGATGTTTTGGGAATAAAAGTTTGCAAAACCACCATGCTCCACAGAGGAAAGACACTAGGTTTTTATTTATAGTTTGAGCCACAGGAAAAGAATACTCCCTTTCTATATCTTCACATTCCCATGGAAAACAACTCCTGGATGCCCCAGGCTTCGCTCTGCAGCCCTGCTTCATGCATGGCTTATGTGGAGGCCCTGAGATGACAGGCGAAACTCTGCTTCTTCTTTACTACCTAGTGGGCTCCCCAGGAGGGCCCTGCACCAAGAGGACAGGAGTCGGGCCCCTCGCTCCCCAGCTGGGTGCGCACCACCGCTGGGAACGCACTAGTTCCAGGCACAGCACGAGGGTTTTGCATGTGCAGTCTTAGAAATCCTCACAGTAACCCATGACGGAGGCACTTCCCAGCCTCCCTGCCCAGCAGGTGGAAATGTCTGATTGTACAGATGAGGAAACCGAGGCTGAGAGAGGTTAAGAAATTTGCCCAAGTTCCTGCAGCCAAATTCAAACTCAAACCTGTCCAACTCTCATGCCCAAGACAGTGCTCAGTCACTATCCCACAAGACAGTCCTGGTCACTAAACACTGACGGCCGTGTGTTCAGTTCCAACCCCCAAATGAGTCCACACGGCATACTCAGCAGGCCCGGCAGGTGAAGCTTGATCCCTCTCTTCTAGAGGCCACATCATTTGCGTCTTGGGATGTTCCCAGTGCCTCCAATTTCCTCCCCATGATCAAAGTCTGCTGAGGGGCAAAGTGTGTATGTCTAGGCTTGCCAGCTACTCTGCCTGCGAAAGACCAGGGGCCCGGCCCTCCGGCCCCATGACCATGCTTAGAAAGCTGGGTTTCTGGGAAGGCTTTCCAGAAACACATAGCTTTGGCTGGCTCATCAAAAACAAAGGAAATGGCTCAGTGACTGTAGCTCAGTGGCTAGGGTGCCGGCCACATACACGGGGCTGGCAGGTTCGAACCCAGCCTGGGTCTGCCAAACAACAGTGAACTATTACTACAACAACAAAAACAACAACAACAAAAATAGAGGGGTGTTGTGGTGGGCGCCTGTAGTCCTAGCTACTTGGGAGGCTGAGGCAAGAGAATCGCTTGAGCCCAAGAGTTGGAGGTTGCTGTGAGCTGTGATGTCATAGCGCTCTACTGAGGGCTACAAACTAAGACTAAAAAAAAAAGAAAGAAAGAAAAAGAAAAGAAGGAAAGACAGGAAGAGTACAGCCACGTGGACCAGCGCTGTGGCACGCACCCCAGTGCAGGGAGACACAGGGCTCGGGGGGTGGCCCAAGTTTCCAAGCTGGCCCTGGCCTCCATGGCCCTGGGGGTGTGGAGGGAGGGACCCCTGCCTCACGGGCTGCTCCTGCAGCATCCTCTTTCTGTTTCAATAGCTCCAAAGAGGGGAATCCCAAGGGTGGACTTCAAAAAGAAAAATGAAAAGAAGGGGGTGGTATCAGGGGAAAACCACACACAACTGAAGAAAAACCTTATGGTTCCCCACCCTCTCAAATAGAGTGGGAACTCAGGGATGCCCTGAAGGACAAGGGTTACCATGTGTATAATTCTGCTTGGGGTCCAGACAAAAAGGGAGGCTAGCCTGTTTATCTCGTGAGTTCTGAAACCTATCCACCAACATGCCAATGGGAAATAATGTTGAGAGAGGCTGGGCACCCATCTCCCCAGGGCGCCAGGGCAGGGCACCCCCACTCTAGCCCTTCACTTGACATGGGATTAGCCATTCTGGATGGAGATCAGCCTGTGCCTTCAGGGTGGGACACCACCAGTCCTCAACCACCTGTCTGGGGACCACCTCTTCTGTGGACACTCAACTGTGGTTCCTGGACCTGCAGAGAGTATCTTCGGGTCCCTGGCCAGCCCAGCAGGGCAGACCAGGTCCTGCTGTCTCCTCTGCAGCAGCCAGTAGGCTGCTAGCTACTCCTCAGTGTCCAGGGGTTGCCTCCAGAGTGTTAAGAGCTCTCCCTGTCCTCTCTTTGGGGAGCCCCTAAGCCAGGCTTCCTCAGCGATGAGGGTGAGGTTTTGTTGTCAAGGAGATGTGGAAAGGACAGACAGAGGTTGCAGCAGGTCCCTTTGGCTGAAGGATGCTCTATATTCAGGGGAGGTGGTGAGAAAGGCCTTCGGGTGAAGAACAAGTTCAGGGTGGGAGCGGTGGGACTTGTGCTGGAGAGTGGGGCAAAAGGCAGCGTGGGCATTTCGGGGAGGCATCCCAGTTCCGTCCTTCCTCTCCTACTATGCTCAGAGCTGGGAGGTCATGAGGACAGGGCCTGGAACTCAGGAAGTAGTGAGGGAGGCCTGGGGGTGGCCACCCCACAGCTCAGCCCCAGGTCTGCAGAGACACTCAGGTGGGTCACAGAGAACCCGGTTTAGACCTGGTGCTTTACCCCTTCTGAATTACATCCTGACATTTCAATTTTATCTGCAGAATTTTAACTGCATAGCAAAACCTGCCAAATTGTATGATTTTACCAATATTTTTAAATCCGAGAGGTTGATAGCCAGGTGAAGATGCTGGCTTCAAGGTAAGAACAGATTACAAAGGAAGAAAAGGGAGAGAAGGGTCATGAAGGAAGCTGGCAGGACCCGGGTTCCATGAGCCTGCCCCTGGCACTGCCCTCCCACTGGTGAGGGTATCAGGGCCTGAGGCAGCCATTTGGTTTCCCCGTCAGAGGACTGTCCTCAGAGAGACCAAGCTGTTCTCCCAGGAAGAGGTGACAGTTCACATTTACCCCTCCTCACAGCAATGCCAGTGTCCTGGCCCCAGAGGGCATCAGGCACAGCTATGAGAAAGGTGTGGAGGGACTGGCCAGGTGGGATCCAGAAAACTATAGGGAATGGTAAGGAATGGGGTTTACAAACACGTGACTTACGAACAAATCACTTGGGCAGAGGACTGTTTCTGTCACCATCCAACCTCTGAAACATTCAGCTTTGAAAATTTAGGTTGGACCCTGCTATCCAAGGAGAGAGTCTTATGGAGAATGAATGGGTGAGCCCAGAGACTAAGGTTTCCATGACTGGTGTTACCGTTAGTAAGTCATTTCACCTCTTTCAATCTTAAGGTCTTTGCCTAAATGATGAAGATCAGAAGGGCCAGAAGATCCGCCAAGCCTTTAAATTCCAGGCACCTGTGAAGATAACAAGCCTATTCATCTTTCTCAAGCACCTGTCCAGGAGAGCACTGGCCTCGTTCCAACCCTTGTAGATGGATCCCCTGCCTCGAACTGGGATCAGGCCAAATGGAGGCTGCACGCGCACTGTCTCTCTGTGTGGGCTTGGTTTTTCACAATTTTGTCTTCCAGCTTAAAATGGCATTTATATTCCAGAAGACAGCTGAGATCCTAAACCAGGGCACTTTGCATTTCTAATGCCAATACAGTCTTCATGTTGGCCTGCCAACATATTCCAGTGTCACAACCCATGAGGGATTGCATTAGGGTCCGTGAGCTTGGGACCTCCAGCTGCCTTTCCTGGGACCTTTGGGGTGGCCATAAACACCAAATTCCAACTTGGTAAGTATAAGGCACCACTTCATGACTATGACATCACAGAAAAAAGCCAATTTTATCTGAAAGTACATGGGAACTTTCCATATCTATCTTCAGCTGTGAGACCTTGGCTTCACCATTTAACCTTGTTGAGCCTTGGTGTCCTCACCTATAAATTAAGGATAACATCTCTTCCTAAGACTAATGCGAACATTGAGTGAAACGAAACAAAATAGAGGCTACAAAGTCCTGAGACCACTGTGAGCACCTTCTGAACATGGCTGTTGACGATGCTTCGACTCGGTTTTTCTCCCTGGCTGGTTTCATCATAACTCCTAGGAAGTTCAGTACAAAAGGAGGTGGTCAAGAACCCCATCCCTGCCCTCCCTCCAGAACTCACCTACAAGACTTTAGGCCCCAGGGTTGCTCGGCTGCAGGGCACTGATATTCCATGCACTGACTCTGAAATACTGCACATGTTGAGGGTTTTGAAAATTGCTATTTACTTGATCATATTCAGCACCTTTCTACTCTGAGTAAATTAAAAGAAAAAAAAATCTGAGACCTGTGACTTATCCTTAAAACGTCCAATCCACCAGGACAGTAATAATATCCACACTACCAGAGAAAAATAGCATCTTTCATATAACAGAAAAGGCAGACAAGGCTGGGCTACGTACATCAGCGCTACAGATCACCAAGGCGCTGGACTGACCCCGTGTTCCTCTGGGTGCTTTTCCTGCCTCCATGGCCCAGACACCATCTCCAATGCCCACCACTCTCCCCTACTCCTCCTTGCCTTGTCCTGAGTCCTGGGTGGGGCTAAAGACACAGCAGTCATTCTCAGCCCCTTCCTCTCCTCTGCCCCATCCAAGCCAAGCCCTCCCACACACCCAGCCTCTCCACACAGCCCATCTTATCCATTCCCCTGAATCCCTGCTGCTGCTGCTGCCCAATTCAGGCCTCATCACCTCTCCCTGGGCTATCACAATAGCTGTTGAACTGGTTTTTCTTGCTGGCAGCTCTCCCCCACCCCAACCACACACAACCTTTGCTCCTGCAGCCAGAGTGAGCTTGCTGGACCATAGAGCCCTGTCTTCTAAACTCTCCATGGGCTCCCCATTGCTTACAGAGCCCAGTGCAGAGATAGAACCCAGTCCAAAGTCCTAAGCAGAGATTTTAAACCCATAAGCTGGCCCCAGACCCCATTTCTACCTAAATTCCTCCACTGCCCTCCTCAATGTACTCTGACCCCAGCTGCCTGGCACTGCCCCCTTTCCCTGCTAACAGCTCCTCACCCTGCCTGACCCCTCATCTTGGCCCCTGGGACTCATGCCCTCAGCTCCTGACTTTTGTTTAGCTCCTAAGAGGGAGATAAAGATATGCATCTCCTGCACAGGGGATCTGCAGAGTAAAGGAGGGGACACAGAGAAACGTGCAGCATCGTTGAGTGACAGTACAATGAGTTAAAATGTCTTCTATTTAATGATGATATTTAAATAGTCTCATTAGGACACAGAACCATCCATGGAGGAGTGAAAGAAACATCATCTTTAGCCAAAGCCTGGCGTTAAGGTCTGCTGGACTGGCCTGCCAAGTTGATCCTGAGTTATTCAGTCACCTGATGAGACAACCCCTGAAACATTTTGTTTTTCCCACCCTTAATTCATTCTGTTGCTTTTCTTGAATCTCATTTGCAAAGACAAAGACCTGCATCCAGTGATTCTTAAGAGACCTGACCCCTGACATTTTATCTGAAAGTGCATAGGAACTTTCCCTATCTGTCTAAATATGTCTGAAAGTGGGAAAAAGCTAAGTGTTCAGAATGAATTTTGGGATCAGGGAGGCAGGAAAGATAAGCAGACAGGTACCTGCACGACAGCCCTCTACCATTTCTAAGAAAGATTCAGTCTGCCACGGCACAGAGGCTTTGCCATCTGGTGTGAGTTCAAATCCTGGCCCTGCCACTCTTGGGAGGAAAAGATGATGGAGGAAGTGAAGGGAGCGCAGAGCTCACTAGGTGGCTTCACAGTGGCAGGTCACCGGGCGGATGAGCACTCCTGAGCACTGTGTGTCCAGGGCCTCTTCAGGCAAAGGCAGAACTTGCCACAAGGACTTTACACTCTAGATGGGAGACATGGTGGAAATAAACACGCTGAGCGGTGTGGCCAGGGTCTCTCCAACTCTGCCAATTCTTCCATGTGAATGTGTCTATCTGGCCCAGGTCTCCTGGATTTGCTAACGTCTTCCCTCCTGCACTGAGGACTCGCCTCACTGCCTGGTCTCATTTCTACCCAGCCTTCCAGGTCCAAGTCCTCCGTGATGCTTCCTGACAGCAGGCAGGGCTCTCTCTCTGCACCTCCTGATGCCCGTCAGCACCGAGCTGGAGGCAGAGCCCACTCAGGTCACCCACAGTTTCCCCGTCTCTCCCTCTCTCAGCCCAGACCTCCATTCCCACCACTTCTGATTACTTCAAGGGACAAACAAGATTATTCACCAAATACTTGGAGCTCTTTAGAGCTAAGGCCCTAACAAATACTGAGGACTGACACGGTAACACTGGATCTTCAGAGAAGTGACGGGGCTGCAAAAGAAGGCAGTGCATTCTTCCTGACATCTTGAAAAGCATGCCAAAAAAAAAAAAAAAAAAAACCCGAAATAAAAAGGCCTCAGAGACCCTCTCAGGAAGAGCCAGGCGCTGCCCCTTAAGACACTTCTACTCTCCCCAAACCCTTACCCCTTTAAAGCTGCATAGAGCAAGGCTGCCCACTGATCTGATGGTCTGAGAGGATCTCCTCATGTGGAGCAGAGCGAATAGCATACAGAGACAAAACATTTTTAGCCGACAGCCAGTTAGTTAACCAGGATGTGAGGGCTGAGGAAGGCCCTGCACAGAGCTACATCACGCCCTTCTTTGCTAGGAGGTAGCAATTGGCTCTTCCACAGTTAAAGCCTTAGCAGAGACCTGGAGCAGGGGCTGGGTACTGAGTCAAACTTCCTTTACCCCTGGGCCTACTGCTGGCTGAGGGCCCCCATCCAAGTTCCCGGAATTGCAGGAAAACGGGGTGAGTATAACCAAGCCCTCTCGGGCTAGCTGGAGTTCCCCAGCTGCTGAATCACCAACAGGCTCTACTAGGGCCAAGCTCTGAGGGTGCAGGGAAGCTGGGCAAACCTGAGGTGCTCCAGGCCCCTTATCACTGTGAACCACCTCAGCAGAGAGCATCTGGCTGCCAGGAAGTACAGGAACCCAACACCACCTCTGGAAGAGTCCACAGGATTACTGCAAGCCCTTCTGCATTCCTGAAGACCTACCGGCCCCAGCTCAGCTGCCATGGCCTGTGGAGGCCAAGAATTATCATCCTCTGGGCCCAGGTCAGCAATGGTTCTGCTTGTGTGGGCCCCGAGCCAGCAGGCATCCCCAATCAAGCCAGGCCTATCCCCTCAGTTTGGTCAAGGCCATATGTAGACATCACTCACTTGAGTGGGTATAAGCAAGGAGGAGGTAAAAATAAGCAATCCTTGAACTGTGCCCTATTTCCTCCATGTGAATAGCTTGGCGATGACAGACTCATCCCTGCCCCCTGCTCCACGAAACCCAGGACACCCCGGAACTACCCTGTAGAAGGCACTGTGAGGCCTGGGGTTTGAGCCAACATAAATACCAGTGTGACTCGAGGATCCTGATCAATGCAGCATCAGCCTGGGGTGGAGCCCAGGGGAGGGGTGACTGCACCAATGCCAGTCACCAGTGACCCCCTGGGAAGCACTCATTTGACTAGATAAGGGCAGCTGACTAAGAAGCAAGGTCAAACCCAGGAGGAAACAGATTTTCAAGAGTTAAGGGGGAAACACCCTTTAGTTCTCCCAGCCCCACATTTCTCAATCCACATCATGCCAGGGAGCTGAAATCGCTAGCTGTGCTGGGCCTCTTTGGAAGCAAGGGGCAGGAGAAGGGGGAGAGGGAAGTGTAGGTGGGGAAGGCCTGGTGACAAGTGCAGCCTCCAGCTGCTGGGCAGGTGTGGGGGTGGGGGTGGGGCTCAGATTTATGCCCTTTCCTGGGAAAGCTCATAAGACCCCCCCTCCCGCAACCCAGGGACTGTCACTGCCTGTAGCACCCCCTAGGGGGAGCTGAGGACCTGTGGACATTTGTTTATTGATGATCCCAACAACTAGGGCGGCACTCCTGGTATTTAATGTGTTGGCCGCTGATGCTAAATTTCTGTAATGCACGGGAGTTTGTCCTACTTAAGATGCTAATAGTGCACCCTGTTGGGAAATTCTGGACCTTAGCAAGGTAGGTCCCTTCAGCTGCAAGTCATTCAGTGTCCAATTGTCTACGGGCAGAAGTGCCCCAAACTCGGGGGAAATGGACCAAACCAAGAGTCACATGAGCTGATAGGGCCACTCACTGTGGGACCTCTGTGATCTGACCTGCCCTATCTTAGCTGGAACGCTCCTTTCCCCTGTCAGCTCTTCTCTCTGTTCTTGCCTGTTTATCTATACGAACCCAAAGTGTTTGGGTTGCACAATGTGAGCCCTGTTTATAAGGTAACAAGACTGACAAGTCACAAACCAAACCCAGTCCTGGGGTTTTATTGTCGTGGGGTTCGAAAGAAACTCAGGCTGCCCAAGAGGGAGGAAACACACAAGGGGGTTGCATTTGACTTTCTCTCGGTCCACTGCCCAGCTTTAGGGCCCCTGTCCCAGCTTCTCAGGCCAGGGTGTGTTCTTATGGCTATGTGTAGTGAAGCTGTTCGGTGAGTGGCTCAAATGCACAAGTCGTAGGGGCACGATCTCATTTGCTGACCTTGGAGAAAAGCCAGTAGGGACTGAGGCACAGGGTCCCCAGGGTCTCGAAGCAGAGAGCACCATGTACCTTTTAGCAGTGTCAATTTAAAGCATTTTAAAGGACTGGGCGCGGTGGCACATACCCTAGCACTCTGAGAGGCTGAAGCTGGTGGATAGCCTGAGCTCAGGAGTTCCGGATCAGCCTGAGCAAAGGCGAGATCCCATTTCTACTAAAAATAGAAAAACTAACTGGGTGTAGTGGTGCATGCCTGTAGTCCCAGCTACTCAGGAGGTAGGAGGATCACTTGAGCTTAAGAGTTTAAGGTTGCTGTGACCCATGATGCCATGGCACTCCACCTAGGGTGGCAGAGTGAGACTTTGTCTGTAAACAAAGAAACAAAAGCAAAGCATTTTAAAGACAAGAGCCCCAGAGATACAATAGGGCTTCCATGGGAAAATGGGGATGGGACCTTGCTACCGACTCTGCTCTTGTCCATTGGATTTTTGCTGGGGGAAGGGCAGAAATGGGAAGCAAAAGGGAAGACAAAGCAGGGAAAAGAGGAAATTTACCCCCAAGATGGTTTAGCTTTAGTAGGGACACCGCAGAAGGAAGAAAGAAGATGCTTGTCCTACATAAAAGCGCAGTGAGTAAAATGTCTTGGTTTAGTAATATTCAGTGTATTACTGAAGTCTTTTCTAGCAAAGTTAGACTCACCTAAATTAAAGTGGCTGAGGAATCAAAACCAGCTGATGAAGTACTATGACACTTCCGAAGGTAGTCTCGCAGTTTCTTACAAAACTAAACATCTTTTTATCACGGGATGTGGCAGTAGTGCTCCTAGGTATTTACCTCAATTAAACCCTTAAGTCTATAGAAAACATGTGCATGGATGTTTAACAGCAGCTTAAACTTAAATATCTGCCCAAACTCGGAAGCAACCAAGACGCCTTTCAAAAGGTGAATGGGTAAACGAACTGTGCTACATATACACGATGGAATGTTGCTCAGAGATAAAAAGAAATGAGCCATCAACCCGTTTCTTTGGTGCCATCACTGAAAGACACGGAGGAATCTTACATACATTATTACTCAGGGAAAGAAAAGCCAGTCCGAAAACGCTGCACACTGTATGATGGCATCTGTAGTCAAACCTCTGTAAGTGGACCTCCCAGGGGACTGTAACACACTGGTCACTGTGCACAGGTGGTCAACATAAGGAACTAGGTCTACTGTACTGATATGTGGTGCACGTTGGGTCTGTGAAAATTAGGTCAACGTAAGGAGGCGATCCATGGAGGGAGGTGGTCAACTATGGAGGTGCTATTGTATGTGACATTCTGGAGAAGGCAAAGCTGTGGAGATAGTGAAAGGATGAGGTATTGGCCAGCACTCTGGGAAGCCAAGGCGGGTGGATTGCTTGACCTCAGGAGTTCGAGACCAGCCTGAGCAAGAGCAAGACCCTGTTTCTAAAATAAAAAGCCGGGTGTTTTGTCCTAGTTACTTGGGAGGCTGAGGGAAGAGAACTGCTGGAACCCAGGAATTTGAGGCTGCTGTGAGCTATGAAACCACATGGCACTCTACACAGGGTGACAATACACCTCACGTCCCCAAATTCACTATGAATTTTACCTGGCTGAAAATATAAAGAGGGCCCAAAGCACACACTTCTCACCTGTGGTGGAAGGTGCTGGAGGGCTGTCTATGTTCAGTAAGCATATACTGACAGTGGCTCCTAGGGAGAAGCAAGGTCCCAGTGGCTGATCTCACTAGGCAGGGCCACCATGTATCCCAAGCCTCACTCTCAAGCTAGGGCAATGTCGGTTGAGAGGAAGCAGAGGAAAACCACAATCCCTGTGGAAACAGGTCACAAGAAAGGCAGAGGGGGGCACAGGCGGGGAAGGAAGGGCAGCATGGTGTGTGAGAGTCTTGCAGAGACTCTTCCAACAGAGAGGCTGACAGACACATAGTCAGGGATCCCGAACAGCCTCTGAAACAACCAAGAAAACCCAGGACCCTGGGTTCACGGCAACGGGCCTTGCCTGTGGGGTTTCGCCATGTTAGGTGAGCCGTCTCTCAGCTGGGGATAAGTTATCAATACAACTTTCTATCTGTGGCCAGCAAGCTCTGTGACTGAGGGAATAGAACACCAGTTACCAGAAATGTGGCTGAATTCAACTTCTTGACCTTCCAGGTCCATCTAAGAGAGGGCTTCCAAGTGGGTATCAGACGTAGCCCTTCTCACGTGAACCGACAGAGAACTCTCCCGTCCTCCTCTCTCTGTCTGCTTTCACACTTCCAGCAGGAAAGGAACCAGGGGGAGCTTGCCCAGCACCATCCTTCTGTGAAAACGTGGTACAAGGTCAGGAAGCAAGCGGCTCCCTCCCCATTCCTGGCTTTGTCTTTATTCACAGCACTGTCACAACCCAGAATTTTACTGGAGATTGATTTGATTTTTTTGTCTCCTTGGGACCAAATGGGTGTGTGGTGCAGCGGGGAGTGATTTTGGGTTCTCAGTGCCCAGAACAGTGCCTGAACATAGGCAGCTCTCAGCATGAATTCAGTTTCTTTTCAAGCTAAATCACAAGGCAGTTTCAGAGAGGTCCAGGGAGAGTAAACCAAGGAAAACAACACAAAATCTCCTGTTGGAGCAGCAGTGCTTTATAAAGACCTTGTGGGATCTAGATATTTTCATTCTGGAATAAGAAGATACTGTTAGAACGTTTTCTGTGATGATGGTTATCTAATAAGTAACAGGGACACTGGAGCGCTTTCTTCATCACAGGTGGGTACAGATTGATAAATATAGTCACCATGGATGTCCTTTCTGAACAGGTGAGATCAGACAGAGAACTGAATAAAATGAGGGAGCCAGTCCTGAAAATATCTGTGGGAAGAGCATTTAAGGCAGAAGGAACAGTAAGTGCAAAGGTCCTGAGGTGGGGTTGGAGAAGGGTATGCTGGAAACTGAAGCTGGACAGATACCTCTGGTGGGGAGTTCCAGGCACTCAGGCCTTACTCCAAGCTGGGGATCCCCAGAGGTTTGGAGCAGAGGAACGATAGAAGAGTCACTAGGAGTGCTGGGGTCAGAAGAAGCCTTAAGGGGGCAAGAGTGGAAACTGGGAGAATGGGGTAAAACTACTGCAGGTGAATGATGAAGGTGGTGGCAGCAGAGGACATGAGAAGCTGTGGGATGTGGAACATCACTGAAACAGAGTCTCCAGGACTTGCTGACGGACTGAGTGTGGGAACATACAGGTTTCATTCTTCCCTTCCTGCCCTATCCCCTTCTTTCTCTTCACCTCTTAGGCTATGTTTAACTCTCAAGACTAGTTCAATAGCAATGTCTTTAAGAGTCTTTCCTGAGCAGCTCAAAGATCCTTGTCTCCCTCAAAAAACTGAAAAGCAAACACATGAATAAATAAGAATTCAGGTTCAGAGATACCATCAGAGGCTCGAATCCCGTGAGAGTCAGATCTACACAAGTCAATCTTATCTTGGTCCTGATGGTCTATGCCTTTTCTAAAGAGCCTCTGTTAAGAGTTCCTTCCCTTTCAGGGTCTGCCAACTATCCCTGAGATACTTCAGGATGCCACAGGCTGGAATGGGGGTTTTGTCCCTGGTCATCTCCAGACAAGTCCTAGGAATCTCAGTCTAAGTTAACCCCATGGTTACCTATGAGACACATGTTAAACACCCAGGATAAGTTAGCCTCCAGATGACGACTGCTGTGCCCAAGGCTTTCTGGATGCTCACACAGTATCTCACTGCACTCAACAATATGCCCAGCATTGCCATCAGTAGGCCAGCCTGGTAGCATCCCAGGCTCAGAGGTGATGGGCCCACGAGGAGCAAGGCTAATAGGCTCAGTGCTGAATTGTCACCAAAACATCAGAGCATGTGACTGTCGCCAAGTGCACAAACCCACAGACGGTGCTCTGCTCTAGGTTTCTCTGTCCTGAGTGGACCAACTCTGCGGCAACCCCTCAGGCCCCACGCAGGTTTGGCCCAGCTCCTTACTTTCCTTCACATATCCCCACAGTAGCCATGGGAAAAAATTTAACAAAGATGGCTGCCATCATGGATGCAGGTGTTATAATGCTGAGACAGCTGCTGGGTCTGAAGCACTGTGATGTGTCATATATCATACAGAGAAAGGAGTCTTTCCCTCTAAACAAGGTAGAAGGCAGTGTTCCTTATAACTAAGAGGCCAAAATACTCCTGCTAGTAAGCCAACAAGGGCCCAAGATTGGCAGATGTGAACATCAACACAGGCTATCCGGCATTAGTTCTGTTTTTCTGCTTCTTACTTTGAAGGGAAGCAAATGCCCTCCTACTGTGTCTTTAAGGATGACATGACATACAGTCCATAGCCTTACAGGTTCCTTGCCTCACTGGGATGCTAATCCTGTCTAACAGGACTCATAATGGTTCTACATGGCTATAAGATTAGGTTTGTAGAACAACTTTTAAAAACCCAAGTCCAGAATTAAAAAAAACTAAAAGCATGAAATAGAAGCAACATTAAGTGGGAACACCTGCAACTAATTCTTGGAAACATCCTTTTCTCATTCTAAGAAAAATGGCCTACCATCTCAAGCAGGAATGCAGATATACTCATATAACCACCTCCATGCTGAGCCCACGGCAGACATTGCTAATTGACTGCAGCACTACTTCCCACCGAACTCAGATGCAGCCTCCAAGTCCTTCCACATAGCCATTTCCAAGTCCAAGTGATCATAGATGGCCCAGAAGATGGAACTACTTTCCACTTCTGCTCAAAAAGTATCTGCTGCTATGTTAATGATGTGATAGGAAAGAGGGTGGAGGGGAGAAGGGGTGAAGGAGTGAAGTGGTGGAAAGGAGAAGAAGAGGGAAGTGATGAGGAACACTGAAGATAAATTATTTGTCATTAATAAAAACATACTGGTCAATGCTACTCTGTACAAGTTGAACATAGGGGCAAGAGGAAAGGTGGAATTAAAAAGTTCATAAAGTAGGACATAAAATGTACAGATGAAATATACACATATACAACATTATTGTCAATGGAGCAAGAGGTTCTCCAAAGACACCCATTGATAGGACTATGAAATGAAAGTGGTGTCTTTCCCCCTCAGTATAAGGGGACATAGAACATAAAAATATCAATAGCTATTCAAACTGATTTATCCACCTCCCCAAAGGAAAAGGTTTTTACATAAACAAAGCCCAAGATTTTCAGAAAATTTCTCCCTGTGAAGCCTCTGAAAACAGCTCATCAGAAGATAAACAGCCTGGCTGAAAACAATGACTGATTTATGGAAGAAGCTAAAATGGAGCTAGGAGTTGAGAACAATCTAAATTTCTTCAGTGCTTTCTAATTACTTTATTGGGAGCCTAAACATGTTTTTCCACAAAAGTTACTGACTTTATTTTCAAGGCCACACAGAGAGGCCATTTGTCCACTTTTTGCTCTTCTCCCAGTGAAGTCAGATGACATCACAGCCCCCAGAGGGCATTTCTGGCTGAGTCAGAATCAGCCTCTGGGCCTTGGCACCCACACGCACTGGCAAGGGTGAACTTTCCAACCCGATCCTCTTCCCCATTCATGAGGGCGGCTGGCTCCTGCTTTGTTTAACGTATACTCAAGTGAAGATGTGTATCATATCTGACTTTCTGGAATTAAAAAACATACCCTCCCCCTTCCCTGGCCACACACCTGCAGCTCGTTTCTCAAGGCTGGGTGCTCAGGTAAACTGTCTTCTCTCAGACAGCCTGTCTCCTTCCCGGGCCTGCAAACAGCCCCTGCTTCAGGCCTTTCCTCACCCAGAGGGACGGAAAACAGCTAGAAAGTGCTCTTCCTTGATTGTAGGTAAAGCATTTCTATGAATAATTAAGCAAGTTGATTTTCTTTACTGCTGGAAAACAAGGAGACTTACTTCACTAGAGTCTTTTCCTTGTTACCACTCACCAGCTCTGAGCAATTTGGGTTCCTTGGGTTCTGAGGTACAAGCTGAAAAGAGATGGAGACATTCTGATCCCAGGGGACCGCTCTGCAACAAAAGGCCAAACCTTGTGTTTCCCTCTCCCGCTGAAAGTTACAATGAATGTGTATCCACATAAATCAGATGACAAGGAAATGTTAGCTAGTGGGTCACTGAGAAATTAGGTGACCCAAATAAAGACCAAGGAAGCCCAGAGTGTGAAGTGGAAAAGTCTGCGGAAAACACCTGGAGGGAGCAGCAGCCTTCCTGCAAGCAGGTACTTACTGTCTGTGTGTTTAAATCTCAGGAGATAGTTTAGTTTCTCAGCTCCCCATCGACTTGTCTCCCCACCGCGGACAAGCAGGATGTGCTTTTTACATAATCACTAACTAGTCAACCTTGGGGGTGGGATTATAATAGATGCAATCTGCTTTATGCAATGCAGTGATGTGAATGATTTGGATTAAAAAATTAAGGTGAGATAGTTCTAGAAAAGCATCTTCAAATAAAGTCCTTTTAAAAAATGGATTTTTAAAAATCCACCTTTTTTTCCCCAAAAGCTCACTGGTTGCAAAGAGGTCTGTCCCACCAGCTGGTGTTTTGTGTGCTGGAAACGCACTATTTGCCAATGTGTAAAACTCCCCTACCTTTCCCTAAAGGAAAAAAACCACCCACCCAAGGCCTACCCTGTGGCCCTGCTCCAACACATGGGGATACAGACCCAAACCAGATAGTAAGCGTCTATCTACTAAAAAATGCAAAGGTCATCAAAAACTGCTGCCAGATGGATAGCTCCTACATGTAAGTGAAACAGCAAATGCTCTTTTTTGTTCTTATCTGCCATTTTACCAAATCAACGGAGATGCCCTTGCTTTTCATAGGTACAAGTTCCCACTAACGTTGATGGGGAAAGAGTCTGGAAGAAAGCCAGCTATTAGCAACGGTGCTAGCGGGTTCTATCTTTAGTTGGACTGTGAAGAACTAAAAGTGTTAAAAGTAAAAGTGCTAAAGACTCTGCCGCCTTCCACTGTTACGTGGGGGGAGTTGACTGGGGAGGTGGAGAAGGGAGGCGAGGAGCAGGTGTAGCCAGCACCCAGCAGATGGCCGCAGAGGCTGCGACTCTCATGCTCTTTTAGGCACGTTGCTGGCAGACTGCCTGCGGCCACAGAAGAGATCACCTTTCAAATCAAACACTTTTCAAAAAATTTGTGGTAGAGAAAAAAAACAGCCCCTCCCCCATCAATAAATCTATTATTAGAAATTCCCTGTTCACAACAAAATATGTCAAATAGCGTGCCTCCTGTGATTATTTGTCTTCTGAGCATCTGAACTCTTGACTAAAGGAGAGAAAAAACCTCTCGGTCATACTTGTTTCTTTATGGGATTTCATAGTGGTGGGAAGAGCAGAATTTCTTTTGAACCAGCATGACAATCATCTGCATGGGACTTACTATCAACAAGGCAAGTCTGCAGGGGAATGGCCACCTGAAAGCCTGATGGGCTTCAACCTGGGGTCTGCTGCCCACTGATGCTCCCGCACGTGAAGGGCTCCAGGACCTTCGCATCCACAGCCATCGCAGCTGGCACAGAGTCGGAATGGTGGGGTGGCTAGGACGGCAGCACGTGCTGGCTGTGGGAGCTTGGGCAAATTACCTAATATCTTTGTGTCTCGGTTTTCTCATCTATGAAATGGTGATACTCAGCATATCATGTAGGATTGCATGGGGGGTTAAGAGTTTGTGCAACATGTAAGGTTTACTATGAGCCAGGCACCATTCTCACTGTTGGTCATCATCCTCTTGAAGAAAGGGCCCTTCCCCATCATACCAAGAACACTTTTTTGAGCCCAAGATGCCCATTGTCTATCTCATGTCATATTGTGAAAAACTATGCTTCTGCCACAATCGTTCTACAAGAAACTTAGCGGTTGGAAGCAAGGGCTAGGTCATGGCTCTCTTGGCATTAATATCACCAAATCCGGTAGAGTATTTGATACACAGTTAAATGTCTATTGAAGTGAACAATCCATAAAATAAATAACCTAAATAAATATATACCTACATAACATCCCTCACCTTGCATTGAGAGATCTTATTTTTGTTATTCCTCCCATTGGCTCAATAATACTGCATTAAGTAAATAAAGTGGCATCTTGGGTGAATTAAGAACCAAATATTGCATTAGGCCCGGTTCACAAAAATCACAAGTACTGTTTGCTCATTTAGATATATCCTACATGAGATGAAAGCTGAGATATTCCACGTGCCTCTGCTTTCACCATTAAAAGAAAAATGCTGTGCCTTTTATCTGAAATCCAAAAAATCCAATTTAGTTGAAAGGACTCTTTTGTTTATTTTTCCCTTTGTTGCACAGCATGGGAAAGAGACACTTCACAAGAAAATAAGCTCGCACTACATAGTGAGTTGATGTTGTTTTCCTAAGTGTAAATCACTTCACTTTCAAGTGGTTCACTGGTGCACAACCAGTTCATTAGCTGAAATCTTCTACAACTCATAGAGGGTTCAAAAACAACCTTATTTGAAATGATGATCTCCATAAAATAAGGTCCAACTATCTCGACCCTAACAGAGCACACATTCAGGAAATTGGAGTAAAGCTCCCCTTTTCCCCCTGCCACAAGGAAAGTGAAAATACAGTGGAGTTATTTTTAAGTCAGGAAGAAAACAACTCATTGGGACTTTCTATTCACAGGTAATAACGGAGACTTTGTGTCAATGACAGGTACCAATGGGGATAAAGAGTTTATTAGTGATGACCTTTAAGCACTGAGAGGCCCTGGGAAAGTTTCCGAATCATTAAAGAATGATGAAGTTACATAACAACTTCAATGTGTACTGGCACCTGACAACAGTGGCAAAATCCAGAAGGCAAAACAGTAATAGAACTGCAAGGGGAGACAGATGAATCCACTGTTACAGGGGAGACTGTGACATCCCTGTCAGAAATGGTTAGCTCCAGCAGGTAGAAATCAGTAAGGACATAGTTGAACTCTGACAAGAGAGGAATACACATTCCTCAAGCTCATGTGCAACATTCACCAGGATAGACCACATCCTGGACCATAAAATACACCTTAAAAAATTGAAAGGAACAGAAATCATACAATGTATGCTTTCAGACCACAGTGCAATTAAACAAGAAATCAGTGACAGAAAGACACCTGGAGAATCCCAATATTCTGGAGACCACATGGGTCAAAGAAAGATTCTCAAGAGCAGTGAGAAAATATTTTGAACTGAATAAAAATACAACATCAAATTGTGCGGGATACAGCACAGAGGGAAATTTATAGCATTGACTCAATATATTACAAAAGAAGGATTTAAAATCAATAATCTAAGCTTCCACTTTAGGAAACTAGAAAAAGAAGAACAAATTAAATACAAGGTAAACAGAACGATGAAGTATTCATTTTACAGTTTTCTTCTCTGTGCTAAGTATCTCAAAGTTAGTCATACTTCAGTTTATTTCACTTCGCCTTATCGTGCTTCGCAGATACTGTGTTTTTTATTAACTGAGGTTTGTGGCATCTATTGGCACCATCTTTCCAATAGTTTGTGATCACTTCATGTCTATGTCACATTTTGGTAATTCTCACAATATTTCAAAATTTTCAATACTACTATCTCTGTTATCGCAATGTTCATTCAGGACCTTGGATGTTACTATTGTAATTGTTTTGTGGAGCTACAAACCACATCCATAGATGACAGCAAACTTAGTGGACACGTGTGCTCTGATGGTTCCCAGCGGCCAGCCATTCCTCTGTCTCCTCAAGCCTTCTTATTCTCTGGGACAACAATATTGAAATTAGGCCAGTTAATAATCCTACGGTGGACTCTTAAGTGCTGAATGAAAGAGTCCTGAGTCTCTCATTTTACATCAAAAACTAGAGATGATTAAGCATAGTGAGGAAGGCATGCTGAAAGCAGATAGGCTGAGAGCAAGGCCTCTTGTTCAAAGCAGGTAGCCACATTGTGAATGTGCAGAAGAAAATTTCTTGAAGGAAATGAAAAGTGATACTCTGATGAGCACATGACTGATAGGAAGCAAGATGGCCTTGTTATTGATAAGTAAGTTTCAGTGCTCTTAATAAATGATCAAAACAGTCATAATACTTTCTTAAACTGAAGCCTAATCCAGAGTAAGGCCTGACTCTCTTTAATTCTATGAAAGCCGAGAGAGGTGAGGAAGCTGCAGAAGAAAAGTCTGAAGCTAGTAGAGTTTGGTTCATGAGGTTTAAGGGAAGAAGCTGTCTCTACAGCAGAAGAGTAAAGCAGCAAGTGATGATGGAGAAGCTGAAGCAAGTTATTCAGATCGAGCTGGGATCATGTTGGTGGGATCATGGATGAAGGTGGCCACACTAAACAGATTTTTAATATGGACAAAGCAGCTTTCTATTGGAAGAAGATGCCATCTAGAACTTTCATAGCTAGAGAGAAGTCAATGCTTGGTTTCAAAGCTGCAAAGGACAGCCTGATTCTCTCTTTTAGGGGCCAAGGCAGTTGGTGACTTTAAGTTGAAGTCAATGCTCATTGGTCATTCTGAAAATCCTAGAGCTCTTTTGAATTATGCTAAGCTACTCTGCCTGTGACCTGTAAGTGGAAGAACAAAGCCTCACGACAGCAAATCTGTTTACAGCATGATGTACTGAATATTTTAAGCCACTGAGACCTACTGCTCAGATAAAAAGACTTCCCTGGTTTGGTCTGTGGTTCCACACACGCCGGAGCAAACCCCATAGCGGTATGGGAGAGTACGCTCATCTGAGATGAGGACATGAAAAGACAGTCCTGGCTTGCCAGAACGTCACAGGGAAGACCACAGGCCTGCCTGGTGACCCCAACTCCTGCGGAGCAGAAAATGCCAGAAAGAACAGGAGAAAGCATACGCAGGGTCACATGTCTTTCAGTACAGTGGGACCCAGAGCCCATCCATCTCCACCAGGCTGGTGGCAAAGGAGCATGTCACGAACAACTCAAGTCGGGTGCACATGTTCTGTGAACTTGGTCAGCGCTGTGTCCGGCACAAGTTGTGTGTTTCTTTTGAGGGTTTTCTTTGGAGGGAGGAGAGGTAAATGAGGTTCAGGGAGAGTCCAAATCCAGAAGGATTCCCCATCTGGGTGATCTATGAGTTTACCTCACATCCCTAAAAAACGCTCAGGCCCCAGGCTTGCTTTCATTCCAGTTCAGGGACCTATGATTCATCCCCTGAAACCCTAATTACAACACCCAAGTCTGCTATGTGCAAAAACCATCTGTCATTGTTTAAATGCGCTGGCAGGGAGTGTGTACAGCGTGCAGACCAGCCTGATGCTGCATTCCTCCAACGCAAAACTAATAACCCAGACAGCAGCCCAAGGTTTCCATCTGGGCTCAGGGGCAGAGAGGTGAACAAGTTATGTGCCCCCATAATTCATATTCCAGTTCCTCAGGGCTACTACCATGGTAAAAGTTAGCAGTCTTCCGCTCCTATTGTTAACCAGAAAATGTATCCCAAATCTGAGTTATTCTTATTAGTTGCCAGGGCCTGGCAGAGGGAAGACAGCAGGAGTGTGTAATTGCAAACCTCTCATTCATCAGCTTTGGCCGCTTTTGTGTCCCCACATTACGTGGACCATTTACCCGGTTAATCTCTTGTGCCTCCTGGAAGTACAGTAATTATACAGAGAATGCCTCAAACCTGGCAAGGGATGAGGAATGAGCGGGAAAGGCACTTCTGTCGCCTGTGCACCCGGGAGAACCACGTTACCCTCATTCAAACTCAGATTTCAGATCCCAAAGAACCCAAGCTGAAGATATGGTCTCTTGGTAAGAAGCTATTATTTTTACCTAGAAGTACTGATCTTAAAGAAAAAAAATTCTCTCACACAAGCATTGGCTATGCTATAGTAGCATTTATCGGACACAATAGTGTATTTGGAAGTTTAAAATCTTTTTATAGCTTAAGGAAGCATCAGTATGCCACTTTGAAGCCTCAGCTACAGAATATAATGTCGTGTCCCCTCCAAATCAGAAATGACATTATTATAACAGCTCGAGTGTGGATAGTTTTGCAAACAAACTAACGTTACTTCCCCGGGCTTATAGGAACATTATAGGCTATAAAACTTTTCCTTCAATTATATTTAATGATTTTAAAGTTTTTGGCTAAATATCAAGAAAAACAAACTTTAAGATATATTTTATTTGGGGGGCCTTGGTGCTTACTTTATTTCACATTTGTTAAAGTCATATTATCGTGGCTACAGATGTAAAAGAAAAATTTTAATTTAAAGGGCATAATTTATGCATCTATGCTAAAAATTGAGAAAGCAGAGTCAAATATATTGTAAGCAAAATGCATAATTACCAAAACTTGCTCAAGTGGAAAACTTGAACTGATCACTAAAAAGCAACCAGGTCCGGAAGCTTCATAAGCAATTTATTTCAAGCCTTCACAGAGCTGCTGGCTTTCCTGATAGTTCAACCACAAGAGTCCAGAAAAAAGTTGCTATTAAAATTTATTTTATGAGGCTGACATAATGATGATATAAAAACCTAAAAAAGAAAATCACACTGGATCAAACCTAATGGTCTATAAAGAGAATAATACCAAAACCCAAAAAGGATTTATTTAAAAAATTTAAAGATAGGCTCGGCGCCTGTGGCTCAATGGGCTAAGGCACCAGCCACGTACACCTGAGTTGGCGGGTTCGAATCCAGCCCGGGTCTGCCAAACAACAATGACAGCTGCAACCAAAAATGGCCAGGCATTGTGGCGGGTGCCTGTAGTCCCAGCTACTTGGGAGGCGGAGGCAGGAGACTTGCTTGAGCCCAGGAATTGGGAGGTTGCTGTGAGCTGTGATGCCACAGCACTCTATCCACAGTGACAGCTTGAGGCTCTGTCTCAAAAAAAAAAAAAAAAAATTTAAAGATAGCTTTTACATAATTGAGTCAGTAAATGTCCTCAAAACATTTTTTGGGGAAAAAAAACCACCTCACACTTTGTCTCATTCTGCTTTAAAAAAAAGTAACAAATCAAAATGCCAAATATTTTAATTATGAAGAGAAGTACATTTCATTATCTAAAGATGTATATATACCTACATGCACATATATCACCAAAAAGTTAGCCTCATTCTTAAATTACAAATGTTAGTATAGCAGTGAAAAATACAGTGATGTCTACTGACTTTTAAAAAATATTGTTCTAAGGCAGAAAGTGGAAACCTAATTAACACAAGTATATGTAAAAATAAAAATAAATAAATAAATAAATGTCGTTCTTAAAGTTCTAGTCAGCATTGTAAGAAAAATGTAACAAGAGACAAAAATACTGAAACGATAAACTTATCTTTATTCAAGATAAGAGCATCTACAAAGAAAACCTAAGAATTAACTGAAGAATTATTAGAATTAACATATCTCATTAAAACATAGTATGAAAAAAAAGCTTTTATACCATTAATAGGCAATTTGAATAGCTAGCCGGGGAAAGCTCTCACCCACTAGAGCACAGCTCCTCGGATGGAACCTCTGCCTCGTTCCTGGCTGACTCCCTAGCATGCAGGAGCAGGCTCCGCGTAGAACAGGCACTCCATAAATATTTGTAGAATAAATGAATATACTAATTCACAATAAAGGAAACATAAAAAATAATGGAACTGAAATTCCATAAACACCTTCAAATACTTACATAAGAATTCAGCATAAGATAAAAATGGAATTTTACACCACAGGGGGAAGGACAGGCTATTCCATAAATGGCAGTTGACACTACTAACTGTTGACTGTTTATAAAAAGTTGTATCTCAGGGCAGTGCCTGTGGCTCAAAGGAGTAGGGTGCCAGCCCCATATGCCGGAGGTGGCAGGTTCAAACCCAGCCCCCGCCAAAAAAAAAAAAGTTGTATCTCATATCATACCTTAGAATAAATTGTAGATAAAACATTTCAACATATATGAGACCACAAAAGACTTAGAAGAAAAAAAGTAAGAAAATATTCGTCTTACATTAGGATTAGGGATGGTTTTCCTAAATATGCAAGTAAAAGGGAGAAAGCTTAACAGGAAAGATTTATGGTTTCTGCTACATAAAAATAAAGACCTTAGATATATCAAAATACTGTGAACAACAGTGAAAGATAAATAACAAATGGGGGAAATATGTGCAATTTCTGACTGAAAAAGGTTTGATATGCTTTTATATGAAGTGTACTAATAAAACATCCAAGAAAAGGATGATCAATAAACAAGAAAAATATATTTATTTATTTATTTATTGAGACAGAGTGCCATGGCGTCATAGCTCATAGCAACCTCAAACTCTTGGGCTCAAGTGATCCTCTTGCCTCAGCCTCCCAAGTAGCTGGGACTACAGACTGGCTAGTTTTTCTCTTTTTAGTAGAGACAGGGTCTTGCTTTTGCTCAGGCTGGTCCTGAGTCAGGTGATCCACCCACCTCCCCCTCCCACAGTGCTAGGATTACAGGCATGAGCCTCCACACCTGGCCCAAGAAAATATATAAATATATTTTTGCAGTTTTTGGCTGTCACCGGGCTTGAATCTGCTACCCTCTGTATGTGGGGCCGGTGCCTGACTCCCTGAGCCACAGGTGCCGCTCCCAGGAAAATATTTTTAAAGGATAAGATGCAAATAACAAAATGATAAATAGTCAAGAAACAGATTTATTCACTCTAATGAATCTGAACACAAAAACTGGGCTGAGATTATTTTTCTCCAATCAGCTTTAAATGTTAAATCTAATTTACAAAGTTAAGGAAGATTCAAGAAAGTGAGAGAAAAGGCCAATTTATAGGAGTTAATCCTAAATAATCAAGAAGCGTGCTAAACATTTATGTGTAGGCATTATAAATTTAATAAATGCTTGTTATAAAAAATTAACTAAAACCTTTATTCTTTTAAATAGCTATATAGCAAACCATTGCATTAAAATATAAAAATAATTTAAGATATCTCCTTAAATAATTATAGTATTGTGTTTACTGGCAACTTACTGCTCTTGCGAACAATTCAACAAACACCATTTTTTACATTTTCATTACACATTTCAGCAAAGTATCTAAAAAAAGTGGAGTTTATGATTAAGAAGTTATACCTACTTAAAATCGATAGCTACTGCCACTGGAAAAAATCTATACAGTGCTTCAAAATTGGTTAAATTATAGCCAAGGAGATATTTCCCGGTCACTTAAAATTATGCTATAGAATAGATGAATGCTTAATGACATAAAACATGTTATGAAAGGAACATTTGGAATTAAAGAATATCCATCTATACATTCATGCATCGGGTTCTAAACAAAATGTTAATCATAGCTAACTTTCAATGGTAGAATTATAGGTCATTAAGACATCCTCTTTTATGCTTTCCTTAATTTTCCAAATTTTCTAGAGAAAAAAATGTTTTTGCAATCATAAAAACGTTAAATCATAATCTATTCAAGATGACCAAAGATCATCTTAAAGACTAGTTGCATCCATGATGTAAGAATTTATATGGAACCACCCTTCATTATTATAATGAAGAGTTTTTCAGGATTAGTGTTAACTACAGAGCCAAGAGTTGCCAAGTGAGTCCATACTTGGGAGTATCCAGCACTGGGCACTCCAAAAGGTCAAATACTTACTGGTTTCCACCGAGGCTTGGCCTGCGCTGAGAGGTGCCAAAAACTGAGATGAAGACTAAGTCCTCAAACTAGTAGATAAAAGTCAAGTACCAACCAAATCTCAATCCAGGACAGAACACGGAGGAGCCAGAGCTCTGCCACTGGGGTTCCCAGCCAGAAAAGTCAATCCATTTGAAGACTGAAACTAAACAAGGCAAAGCAAAAGTAGACTGCTTGTTACACAGAGGAGTTCCTTCTTGAGGAGACTCCAACCATCTACACGTACTTCATGAGCGCAAATACTAACGAGAGAAAGATGGAAAGTCTTTCACAGTAAGGGGACAAGAAAAAAGGCAGAGAAGTGTGGAGCACAGACTTCACTTGACTAGGGGAGAAACTCCATGTGAAAAAAATTTTGTTTCTTCTGACTTAAGCTGGACAAAGTGCTTGCAAAACACATAAAATTCCATCTCAACAAACTTTCAACTTTTTCTAGGCCTAGGGTAACTATTTATTTCTTGCCATACTCAATGCAACAAATTCATGATGCTTCAAAAGAATTTATCCAGATTTCTGAGCTGATCTGCAGGGATGTGCCTTGTTCTTGAAATGAAGAGGTCCCAAGAGATGATTCTGATAGTCTAGATTTCTGACTTTCCTGATTCTGTGACTTTTACAGCTGACATTTCATAGGAAGGAATAAAAGCTAAAGAAAACCAAAAGGCACCATAAGAATTCCCTAATCTTCCTCTTTAAAAAGATGCAATCTTTAAAAAAAATTTCTGATTAACATGAGGGCACAAATGATTAGGTTATAATGTTTGCATTTCTTAGTTAGGGTCCCCGTTATAGTTGTGTCCTGCACTCAGGAGGTGTGCCATATTCCCTTACAATGTGCCCATGAGGTGGGAGCACACCCTCCCATTTTCATTCATCCATCAGGTTCTAAAAAAAAATGTTAATCATAGCTAACATGATTTAGCTCCTTTCCTCCTCCCTCTCTCCCAATTTGAATTAAACTGAGTTTCTAGACATAATCTTAAACATATTAGGTCTTTAGCATAGAAAATATGTTCTTATTTTAAAAGTAAGTGATTTGAGATGACAGCAAAACAATGGTCATTTTTGGCAATCCAAATAAAAGAAAAATATGACATGATTAGCATTGGTAAGCTTAAATTTAGCATTGGGGTCATTACATTTCCATGGGTAAAGTACATGACACAATTATCACAAGTAAGAGATCTCAGCAAGAGTTCTAACTCTTCCCTGAGTCAGCAAGATAGGCTTTTAAAGTACCTTTAAAAAGGGCACTTTAGGTAAAATGCAATTGGCTAAGCCAAAACTTGCCTTAACAGTGGCTAAAGAGTAGTGGGGTTCTGGACGTGTCTCTCCTCCCCACCAGCAGCATACCAACACACCAGGAAACTTGGTAAACATGCAAACTCTCCCACCTTCACAATCAGAAACTCTAGTGGGAAGTCCCAGAGATCTATTTTAACTAATCCACCAAATGATTCTGACTTAAGGACTACCTTGGAAGATTCCAGAGGTTTCAAGTGAGACCAAACACAAGATGCCCAATTCTGTGTGTGCAAGCCATTTTAATTTTCGCTGACCTAATCTATTCCAATTACCCGTCCCTTTTTGTAGGCAGCACAAAAAGAAGGACCTTGTTCAAAACACACTCTGAAAAGGTCCTTAGATAGGTCTAATGGAAAAGTCATCTGTTTCTTGTATGTTACCACAGCAACTGTGACACGAAGCATCATTTATTCTTATAAGAAAAGTCTCCTTTGCAGGGGACATTGAGGATTTATAGAAGGATCACTTTATCCCAAGGAAACCAAATTCTGGAAAAGCAAATATGGGAAACTTAGCCTTGAAGGCTTCCATATACACCTTTACAGCCCACATTCTAAATGAACACTAATTACAGCTACCTAATATGGAAAACATGTGTCCTAGAAAAAATCTTCACTGTCTACTCTGAAAGACATCATTTCCATGTAATGGAGAAAAGGAACCTCTTACTTCAGTCTTCTTCCTGGTCCTGCTGTCCTGAATTTCACAGGGAAGGTGACCTGTTTCACCTTCACCTACCCTTAATTCCACCTCCTGTCCTGGAGCATCTTTCTGTAGATCCACATTCGGTCCTTACTTTTGGGAAGAGTCATAAAAATAAGGTTTATCTCTGTATTATAAAACCCATTTCTGTATCATAAAATCAGTTCACATAAAATATTTTGTGTGTAGCCCTTATTTTTTTTTTTTCCATTTAAGTGAGCATGATTATATAAGTATATTGCTATACCCAAATTATCATTATGACACAAAACAATGTAATAAGGAGCAAATAAATAGAAATTCCAAGATTACATTCATGCCTCAGCAGATCTCAAATAGCACACTGCATTCTCTATAACTCTCGTTCAGGGCCAAACTAATTATCC